>APFE030879409.1:7095-22093 GCA_000404065.3 Pinus taeda
GTTTAATTTGTTTAAGTGAGAAAATAAAATTGAACTTTAAAGTATATTTATTTTTTAAGATTAGTTGATAATAAAAAGACACACCACACTCTATAATAAATGCTTTTTCCATCTAATGAATAACCAAATAAAAAAAATTCCAAACTCAAATTTTATGCTTTTTTATTGTCAATATGGACTAGAGCCATTCCTAGTTTCTTTCCCTAACTCTAATTAAAATTTATAGAAGTAATGATCATATGAGAAAATGATTAATTCAACTTCACCCATGTTTTAATCACAACGGGTTCTCAAAATTTGAACTCATTTCATAATAAAATAAATTGAAAAATAAGTTTATTTTAATTATTATTTTATAACAATTATATTATATATAATTTGTATATGTTATTATTATTTTTGTTGCAAAGCAGTGGATATTGTAATAGGTTTTTTGGTCAAACCTATATTAGTTTGGGTTTGACCAAAACGATTTGTAAAAAATTCTAGAATATAACATTACACATTAAAATATATGTTTTTTAAAAATAATTTAATTTATTTATGTTCAATTTGATTGGATATCAAATTGAACATGTTATTGTCCTTTGCCTCTATTAATGTGCCCATTAACTCTATTAATTAACCATAAGTATATAAATTACATTAAGGTGTAGGATGGACATTTATGATACAATTTGTTTTGGGAAGATGATAAAATTATTGTTAATGAGTACTTTTCCTCATCTTTTTAAACCCCCCTCTAACAAAGAGAGACCAAGTACAATTACCTTAGAAAGTCTTTATGAGTACATTGAATCTTTAGAAAGATGAAGAGAAGACAGAGAAAACAATTTTAAACAAGAATTAACTTCAATGCTTGACAATAACCACAAATCGTTAGAAGATAAAATACTCTCACTTGAGATTGAAATCCAAGGAATGAAAGGAAGAATTCAGGAAATCAAACATAGCAAAAAAGCAATGGTTAAAGAAAATGACACTTTGAAAAACGAGATTAGAAATCTAAAAGAAAAACTACATAATAAATCAACCCTAAATTTTAAAGACAATAAATTAGATATTAAACCCATAAAAGAAGAAATTAATAAACTAATTGTACTCGACCATGAGCGGCACAAAAGAGCCTTACACCTTATAATTGCTGGTATAGAAGAACAAAACAATGAAGACACATTAGAATTATTTAAAGAACAATTTCAGACAAAGTCTGTAATTCAAACAACTTATCTCACCGAAGCAATAGTGGCAGGAAAAATACTTGAAGATAAACATAGACTAATCTGTGTCAAAATCAGTTGTAATGACCATAAATTAGATATATTTAGGAAATCCCCAATCCTAAAAGCAACAAGAATTTTTATAAATGAATACCTCATTCTAGAAGACCAAGCTGAACTTAAGAAAGAAATACAAAAGGTCAAGGAGGCTAGAAAAGAAGGGAAATGGGCAATCATTAGGAATAGAAAAACTGTTATTAGAGATAGTGTCCCAAACACAAATGACAAATAGAGAATGGTATCACTCTGGATCCTCTTCCAGAACTATTGTGGTTTTCTATAGTGTAAGGGCCCTATGTTAAGTTGGATCCTGAGTGATATTGATCTTATTCTTTTAGTTGAAACTTGCAAGCATGACGAATCTAGGGTCCCTCACCTTGACAGGTTCACTCTTTGGTCTACCTGGAATAAGAAATACTCCAGGAGTGGTTTTGCAGTATAACCTGTTATATTAAGAACATTGTTTCCTCTCACATCCAACTTCATAAAAATGATCCCTTCAATCAATACATTTGGCTCAAGATCTCTGATTCTACAACCAATAGGATCTTCCTTGCAATCTGTTATTTTTCCCCTATCAACTCTACATCCTATAAGAAAAATAACCTGGATAAGAATTTTCCTTTTAATACCTTAGAAAAATACATCTACAACCTAAGGAATGATGGAAATATCCTTTTGCTTGGGGACTTTAATGCTCAGAATACTACTAACCAAGTTATTATGTTAATTAACAACTCTAACCCTAACTCCTTATGGCTTGATGAGGATGGTCACTTAGCTAATAGATTCAAGAGAAAACTTGAAGACATAATCTAGAAATTATTCGGCACCGAGCTCCTCAAACTTTGTAGTTCCCAGGACCTAATTATTTGTAATGGTATTAATAAATGGTCTCTCTCCAGCCAGATGACTTGCTTCCATGGGCTGGGTAGAAGCGTCGTGAACTTTGCGATCTCTGACATCCATGTCCTCAACCATATTACAAACTTTGAGATTCATAATGGGCATGAACTTGACTCTAACCACAGACCCTTGTCTTCATCCCTCAATCTTGTTATGCATACTGCCCACATGCAAGAAAACAGTGAAATAAAAAGTCAAATTCACTTCGACAGAAGTAATGTTGACCTTTTCTTAAGGGATTTGGAAAGGAATCTAGGATCCCTAACTTATAATAACAACATTGATCAAATCTATTACCATTTTATTACTACCCTTTCCACCACCATTAGAAAATTCTCTAATAAGACTTCATATAAGTAAAATAATAGAACTTCCAATCCTTGGTATGATAAAGGCTGTAAAATTGCTAGAAAAGAAATGAGAGACGCCCCTAATGAGAGAATTAAGCTCCAAAATATAAGTATCAACAAATCTCTCATTAAGAGGAAGAAGAGATCATATATTATTAAGAGACAAGAACATATTCTCCACCTTTCTAAAGTTGCACCTAGAAAGTTTTGACAGAATGTGCTTGTTCTTAAAACTAAAGATAATCATTCTATCCCCCTAGAAACTTGGGATAACTATATTAAGTAGTTGTATAACACTTCGGATACCATGGGCACCATATTAAACACTCATATTAAGGATGATAATTTTTTCTTTGGATGACATTAATAAGCTTGCTAATGGGAAAGCCAATGATATTGAAGGTTACCAAGCTGAGATCTTTAAAATGGGAAAATCTATCCTCATTCCTCATCTACACAAGCTTCTCAATTTGGCTGTAAAGCATGGCTTCCCTAAGCTTTGGATGCAAATATTTATTGCTCATATCTTCAAAAATGGGGACAAATGCATGCCCTCTAACTACAAGACCATTGTGATTAGCTACATCCTTTCCAAGCTTTATGGGCTCATTTTGGAAAGAAATATTAGCCTTTGACTTAAGAACTAGGGTAAAAGAGCTAAAAGGAAAGCTGGTTTTATGAGACATCACTCAACCATTGACCACCTTGTCACCCTTAAGATTATCGCAGAGGAATGTCGCAATCGTAAAATTGATCTCTTATGTTGTTTTTTGGTCTTTAGGAAAGCATTTGACACTTTCCCCCGAGATAAGCTTTGGGAAAGGCTTGAAGAGATCATGGTTCCTCCTGAACTGAGGATTGTTGTGATCCACCTCTATGAGAATGTCATTGGCAAGCTTAATACCAACGAAGGGTGGTCTAAAGATATTAAATGTAATATCAGGGTTAAGCAATGTTGTCCCCTTTCCCCTACCCCTTTTGGTATTTATATTGATAAACTAGAGGAATTTCTAGAAACTACGGGCAACAAAGGCACCAAGCTCGTTGGTATTATCATTACTCTTCTCCTTTATGCTGATGATATCGTTCTTCTTGTAAGGAGCCATGATGACCTAGACAAGCAGCTTAAGACTCGTCATGTCTACTGCTCCAATATGGGTATGACAATTAATATCGACAAGAATAAAGTCATGATCATTAAATCCAAAAAGATCACCCATGGTAGTTTCGTCTATAACAACCATTGTCTTGAGTAGGTTTCTTCTTATAAATATTTGGGTATTTACTTTCCTCATCATCTCAACTAGAATTATAGCATCGAGAAAATAATTATTTGAGGTTGGAAAAATTATTATGAGCTTGAAAACAATTGCAAGTCAACCGATATTTACATTTAGAATAAAAAAGGTTCCTCTTTAAGACTCTCGTCACCCCTGTTATCTTATATGGATGTGAAGTTTGGAGGTGCAGTATATCTAGGGATTCGTGGAGAAAGATTTAGATGGTTCAAAAATAATTCATAACCTATAACCTCAATATCAAGGAAAATACTCCCTATCCTATCCTCTTTATCGAAGCTGGCATGTCCCCCATTGAAAGTGTTTCTATGTTTAGATATCTAATGTACAAGAAGGAGCTTCACAATATGGATTCCAAGAGGCTCCCAAAAATTGCTTCTAACTCTAGTCAAAACCCTCATCTGTGCCTCAAGTGCGGGTGGCATCAAGATGCTCAGTCTTGGCTTAACCTTTGGGGGATTAAGGAGGATATCGTTGTGAGAAGCAAGGACAATATCAAGGATACTATTGCCTCCAGTTTTAAGGACAAGACGAGGATGCTAAGGAGTTGGAGGGTAAAAGGAAGCTAAGGTACTATAAGGAGGTGATCAATCCCACCCTCGATAGCTAGAATTATCTCTCTATGTTGACTAGAACTAAGAAGAAAATGAACATCGCTAAGATTAGAACTAACTCTCATGAGCTTCAGAGTGAGACCGCGTGATGGTCTACTCCCAAGACTCCCTCAGATGACAAAATTTGTCAAATTTATGATACTAGGAAGGTGGAAGATGAAAAGCACTTCCTTTTAGACTGCTCGAGTCTCGCACACATCCACTCTCAATTTCCTATCATCAGCGACACCTCCAATATTCTTGACTTATTAAGCAAACCCGACTATAGAGATCTTGGCACAGTTCTTTCCCTACTCTTCAATCACAAAAACAAGATTTTGAAGAATGACATTTAGGATCTCTCTTCTTGAGGTTCGATAGACCACATTGGTCTTAGTGGACATTAATCATCATCATCATCATCATCAATATAATCTAATAAAAAATATTTTATTTAAATTGCATATATAATTTAAAATGATTATTGAGAATCACATGTAATTTAAAAAGATTTATCAGTGGTATGTGAGAGATATATTTTTATTTTTACATTATATTTTTAAGGGGTAGAGGTCACTTAGGTTTTTGTGCGAATTTAACCACACATGATAGATTTTACACTATTAATGAATGATGATATTCAAAATAATAAGATGTTTGTAATACGAATAAATATAAAATTCCTCATATTCACAAACCAAGGTATAATAAAAATTTATGATAGAACCTCTATACCGAGATCTAATAATAAGATTTTCATAAGACCATATCCACAAACTATAAAAAGCCAAATGTAAACTATTAATAATTATTTATGTGTTGCAATACAAATAATGTTAATTTACAAAATTTAATAATGCATTTAATTACAATTTAAAATTAATTTAATTATAACATTTTAAAATTTTAAATCTTTTGTATTTTTATTGTTTTCTACTTTATTTAGCTATATTTAAATTAAGCGAGAGAGACTAGATACTTTGTAGCCCTTGCTATTTATCTATAAATATATATTTTATTTCAATTATAATAAACATATAAAAACATAAATTTTTTAAAATTGTATTATTGTATTATTGTAATTTTCCCAATAACTATAATTTATTAACTATTTATTAAAAACGAATTTTTAAAATAATGTAGTGTACAATGCCATCTCAAATTTTGAAATTATTTATTTACTTATTTTCCTTTGCATCTTAATATGACTATTTTATTGTTATTTTTTTGTTTCGTTTTACCTAAAGAGCAATAAGGAGAGAAAGCAAGAGTTAAGGCCTTTTGTTAACGTGCATGGATTTCGATATTTAAGTTGAAAGCAATGGTGAAGTGCTCAAGAAAGAATTCAAAGGTTATCGTCGCGATGGATTTGACTTGCCATTTTTACTTTAATAAGGAAATTTCTTATAAAGGAAAAATTTGATTTTTTTTGTTCAGAACGAAAAATACGATGGCATTATATTGAGATTATATAAAGGTTTTAGATAGTACATTATTAAGCTTTTAAAAGCTGGAAGATCTTAAATTTGAAAACAAAAACTGGAGGATGTGTTCTTCCCTAAAGGGAAAAAACGATCTGAGTTGTTCCACATCAAAAATAGATACAAGTTTTTTATACAACACATGCGGATTTCTGAGATGAAACCTTGATTTCAGAGATTGTTGGAACATCCATATATCTTACATATATCTTGAAAATATTTACATGTAATATGAAATTCATTTTTATTTTTTAAATGGTCTTTGCTAGACTCTTGTTATGTTAACAAACTAGTATATTAGCCTCAAGGGTTTGAAATATCATCTTAGCATATCATATAACTTGGTAAAATCTCATATACATTATTTTCTAGTTTCCAACCCTATTCTTCAATGGTTTTAAGGTATGGGACAATATTGATTGGCAGGAAAAATTGTTATATATATGAGATTTTAAAGAATATAAAGGTTTTGAGTATACATGAAAAGTTTTTTGTTTTTTGTTTTTTGTTTCTCAGTTATTTGATATTTCTAAGGTTGTTGTGTCTCTTCCAAAGGACAAATAAATACACAAGATTGAAGCCAATTGGTTAACTAGTACCATTTATATAAATTCTTTAACATAAATGGATTCTACGATGTGTAACATGGAAAATACCTACAATTTAATAATTAGAGCAATTTTATTAATAGCTTTAATCGTATTTTTTAGATTTCTTCTCTACAATTACTTTGAGAGTTTATAATATTAAAGGTTACCTTATTAGTGAGATTAGTAGCCCCAAACTTCAGAAAATATTAAGATGGGAGATTTACTACTAAGCATAGATAAAATTTGATATTACATATAAATGATAGATATTAGTGATCATGATTTCAAGTGTTTCATTAAAAACGCCAAAACCTATACCATTGTTTCCCTTTTTATCATAAATGCTTAGTATAAAGTTAAATCTTTAAGAAACAAGAAGGGCTGCGGGGCAGCTAGTCCCTGCCCCAGCCATGAACCATTGACAGATTTAGTCGAAAATGGCACTGAAAGAGCTCAGCGCAAGGCAACTTCATTGTTAGAGCTCATCAGCAAGTCAGAGCAAGCCGACGTCATTAGTAGAGCAAGCATGCCGAATCTGTTTAAATCTGCCCTAGGTGTTGCTCAGCCTGACAATGCACCTGCACCTGCACCTGCATTGAAGAGCTAAAGAAAGCAAGGAAATGCATTAAATCCCATTGCCGAGAAGTATCCTTTCATGAATGTCAAGATCTGGACAGCAGAGAGCCGAGAGTGATCTTGCACAAAGAAACCAGGGCGTGTTAACAGAGAGCTGAGACTCATATTGCATAAAGAAATTTGGGCATGTTAGTTTGCAGTTAAATCTGTTAACTACTTTGGAGTTATAGATTCAGCGACTGTGTCTGTGGAGGAAAATAGAGATGTTTCAAGGAACTAAGATAACTATAGCCAAGAAAATCGGGCATGACCAGGCGGAGAAGTTATTTAATCAATCCATCTATTTAATGTCCATTGGAAGCAACGACTACATCAATAATTATTTGCTCCCAGTGCTGGCTGACTCCTGGACATACACTCCCGATGGTTTCATAGAATATCTTGCCTCTACATTGCGCCAATTAATGAAATTTGTATGATTCTTTGTAAAATTAATGAAATTTGTGACTCTTGGTTCTTTACAAAGCCTAGATCTTTACAAAATGAATCAGTCTTATAAGTGACACGCGACATGCCAGTGCCAAGGGAATTGACAAAAACATAATACCAATCCCGCTTCTGATATTTTAGAGTAACTAGATAGCATGTCAATACCCAGCTAACAAGTCTTAATCATTAAGATGCTAATAAATTCAGCTAATGAAAAATATAGTAAAGGAGACAAATTCTTAGAAAATGAAGAAATATATACCTTATTTATTTGACATTGTGACGTAGGGAAAAATTATAAATGCGGGGTTTTATAAATTGAAACAAAGGAAATAAAAATTATATCTCCCTAAGTTACATGTGAGCGCAATGCTAATCACAAATATTGAACTTGGAGTTCTATTAAGTGATTTTATCTTTTAACGAGGTATTGGATTAATTGAAATGCGCTAAGCCCAATTGACAAGAGTAACTTTTATACAACGGAGTCATCAGTATAGTACATTTTATTATTACTCCTCGCAACGTGGAAACACTCATGCAGATAAATCATTGGCTGCATGTGCGGCTAGGGTAACTTGTCAAATGCGCTCAGCTGTGTCATTGTCATCCCAGGGATCGGTTTAAGGAAGACCAACGAGCTGTTCGTGAGTAGTGTAGCCCATTATCGGCTTTCCTGTGAGCAACCCAATGTCTCCGTCGCTCTCCCTCTCTGCCCAAACGACACACTGCAATGTTTAGGTGAGGCCAAATAGTATGCTAACTGCCACATAGCCCTGCCCTTGCTCTGCCGCTTGGGGTGCTGCTGCTGGTACTCATGGTCGGAAAAAATGCCTCCGCTATGCAGTAAAGGCCATGTACGAGTTCGCCATGGATGTCAATCATATTTCAAATCTGGAATATATTCAATATATTGAAGAATGAATGGGACGCTTGAAGTCCCGCTGCCAAGATCAATAGTAATCTGTACCCAAAAACATCTATGTATTTAAAGATTACTTTTCTGCATCGATTATACAGTGAGAAGTCCTTATATTCAAGTCGATTGTGAAGATCCTCGTCAATACAAGGGCTAAACCTAGTTATCGAATTATTATGCATCTGGAGCCGGGTATTCACATGATTTGCATTAATACCAGATATTCTTTTTCTTGTTTGTGAATACTTTCCTTCATTGGTCACAGGGCGGAGGAACTCTCGGCAGCGACAACACGAGAATCATTAGCGGCCACAGGAGAAACAGCAGGTGCAGCAGTAAAATGAGCAGCACTGATCCCTGCAAAAGGAAAGACGAGCCATTCACCAGGTAAGTTTCATATGTCTAAATCCTATTTCTTGCTTGTTTCTAGATTTAATGGCGTTTGCCAGAGTACCTCGGATACCTTCCTTTTTGCATAGAGTCAATAGGCACCTGGGAATGACTCGTTGATGCCATATTTGCACATGCACAAAGTATTAGTTCATAATAACTTATAACATCTTGTGCAACATAGTTGATGCTAACCCTCATCTAAATCATAGCTTGTGATCCCACCTAGTGCAAGCCGATAAATTTGCAGCGATAATCAGATAAAAAATAAGGCCAAGAAATTTGCAGCCATAATCAGAAAAATAAGTTTTGAGTCTAAATCTGCAATGAGAATCAGAAAAATAAGTTTGCCAGAGTACCTCGGATACCTTGTCTCCAGCCCAGCAGAACCTGCCTTCAAATCCTTCGGCGATTTCTAGCCAAAAACAATCTTATGAAGGTGCACCTACACTGTAACTCCAACTTCCTCCTCCTTTGTTCGTGATGGCATCCTTATCTTATCAATAATTAGCAGATATTGCTGGGGCCGAATCTGCTTTGGAGATTAATACACCCACTTGGAGATTAATATGTTTAGATTCATAGAAAGAATAGGACTTTTGCCACAGATAAATGTAGTTCCTTTTTGCATAGAGTCAATAGGCACCTGGGAATGACTCGTTGATGCCATATTTGCACATGCACAAAGTATTAGTTCATAATAACTTATAACATCTTGTGCAACATAGTTGATGCTAACCCTCATCTAAATCATAGCTTGTGATCCCACCTAGTGCAAGCGGATAAATTTGCAGCGATAATCAGATAAAAAATAAGGCCAAGAAATTTGCAGCCATAATCGGAAAAATAAGTTTTGAGTCTAAATCTGCAATGAGAATCAGAAAAATAAGTTTGCCAGAGTACCTCGGATACCTTGTCTCTAGCAGAACCTGCCTTCAAATCCTTCGGCGATTTCTAGCCAAAAACATTCTTATGAAGGTGCACCTACACTGTAACTCCAACTTCCTCCTCCTTTGTTCGTGATGGCATCCTTATCTTATCAATAATTAGCAGATATTGCTGGGGCCGAATCTGCTTTGGAGATTAATACACCCACTTGGAGATTAATATGTTTAGATTCATAGAAAGAATAGGACTTCTGCCACAGATAAATGTAGCATAACGCTTTATGTCCCATATTCAGATGTGCAATTATAAATAGAGTTATAACATTATTTTGATGAATAAGAAAACCCTGATGAACAAAGCTCTGACAACTGTAATTTGTGCAGGTACCTCATCAGAGAATGAGGAGAGGAGCCAGCGGGAATCAAAGCCCAGATGGAATCCGAAACCAGTACAGATCCAGATCTTGCAGTTCGTATTTAACTCGGGTGAAAAACCGTACCGGATATGAAATAGAGAGAATCAGAGCTCAGCTGCAAGGGTTCGGACAAGTTTGGGACGCTAGTGTCTTCTACTGGTTTCAGAACAAAAAGACCAGAACCAAGAAATGGCAACGCCATCTTCACTATGGAGAGACCTCTAAATCTGGCTCAGAAAAGAAGCAGAGCAGTGAAAGGATGGAAAGTATGAATTTCGCATTCAGGCCAGAGCACAAAGATGGAGCGATTTAAATGCTTGAGCGGAATTAAGAGAGGACAGGAGATTGACACCTACACCACATATCTGTCGAATGGCAACATATAAGGGATAACATCTGTCCCCAACGTAACCTAGGCGATATCCTTAATGTTAGCCAATTAAGCCAATTAACATTAAATGTTAACGAACTAATGCTATCCCAAAGATAGCATTACTTCACTGAGGCAAACCTGTACCAATTAGCCAAATGCTTTCCGAAAATTTGCCTAAGTTTTGAGATCGTATACCTCGTACTGAGGCCAAATAAGATGATCGTTCCTGCCATTGGATGTGTGTATCGGCAAACATAAAATTTAATAAAATTTATCGGCAAACTTTGGTTTAAGCTGAAATATGTTTATGGATTTCTGTGTCGAACTAATGCTATCGGGTAAAACCGATTACTATAGTCCCTGCCAGCCCGAAGGGCAGGGACTAATAATACTCTAATATGTATTTTCAAGCATAAACAATAATAATACTCAAATATGAAATTTCTAATCATGAACAATACTACTTATCATTATAAACCTAATCATATGTACTATCTTTATGTGTCTATACTTAACTGATCTATAATCTACACCACCATTTCAATTTTTGGTGTAAGATTATTTGGGAACATGGAAACAAGGGGTGCTTTTGTACTCCACTACCATAATAAACCCTAACTAGTTAAAGGAATAACATTAAGGTATTATGGTTTATGGGAGATAGTGTAAACTTACAAACACCAAATTGATCTTAGCGTATCAATTCTTTTACCTTTGGTTGTTGTTGTGTGAACATTATATGTACCTTTCAGATACTTCTTATACTAATGATAGAACTTTTAACTTCATTGACTTCAAGGTGTATTTCATCATTTTTTATGTTTTCGAAATAAACCTATAGTAACTATCAAAATCTCACCAATTAATTAGATTCGAAGACTTTTTATTTATCGGATTCCAATCACAACATTAAAGTAAGTTTCATTAAGTTATGATCAAATAGTCAATAGAATAAAAAATGAGTACATGTATCAGATTATATGCAATTAAGGAAAAATATTATATTCATACTCATAAATTTAAAGCAAAATATATATGTTATCTATTCATTTCTATTATTAGATTCATAAGAGATCCAATGTTTTACATAAAGGAATAACACCAAAGTATAAAAATTTCATAAGTGCACTAGACATTAAAATTTATGATGATTAACATAATCTTAATTATATAACTTTTAGCTTTATCAACTCCAAAGTATATTTCATAAATTTTTATTGTCTCACAAATAAATCTAAATTGTAAAAATATTATCAATTGATCAGATTCAAAGATTTTTTATTTACTAGATTTCATTAGCAACATGAAAGTAAGTTTTATTCTATTATGATCAATATCTCAAATATAAAATGAGTACAGGGGTAAGATCGTAAACAAATAGGAAAACAATTATATTCATACTCATGAATTTAAAGGTAAAATGTGAACATTATATATCCATTTTTATTATCAGACCATGTTTGACAACTAATAGGAGATAAAATAGTTTACATAAAATAATATCACACATGTATAAAAATTTAGGATATCATGTAAGAATTAAAACACTTTTCTTCAATTTGACAACTTAAGATTTATTTTTCCTATAACTAATGATGTGTCAATATTGTATCCTATGCCAAATGTGTCTTTGGATTCAAACATCATTCTACAGGCCATCAAATTCCAAGCATGGATGTGAGATAAACTCTAGGTATGATACAACTGGCCATCAAATTCGATATGTGAGAGAAACTCCAATTATGACAGAACTAGCCCTCTAATGCATTATACATGTGTCAAAGGTGATAGTTCAATAATGTTGAATATTAATCATAATGACTAGAAGTAGAATATGTTTTGTGATAGTTAGGCTGAGATCATGTGGTGATTTTGGTTGCCAATATCATTAGAATAATCTCTCAATATGCTCACAACTTTCTTAATATACAAACACCTAAAGTAGAATTCTTGAATAGTACTTATTGTATCATGATTTGAAAATTTTCAAAATAGTGGAATTGACTTATATGATGGGTCAACAATGGATATATAGAAATTAAATTCTAATTTAAAAAAAATGCAATCCACAAGACTCATTCAAATCATAACATTAAAGGATGCTTCACATAGTGTACAGATAAGATCTGACATAACTAAGTTCAAGATTGTTGTCAATATTTTTGCAATATACAATACCACATACAAAAACTTATGGTAAGAGATGCATGTCCATTTTAATGGTGAGGAAAGAACCAAACCATTTAATTATAATAAGTCAAATGTAAAAAAGAAACAGCATTTTAAGTTGTGTGTGTGTGTGTGTGTGTGTGTGGGTGGTACATTTAGAAATTGGTTATAAATTCATGGAAACAATAAAACTTATGATAACATGTCAAATTTATTTTTATTGAAAATTATTACAATCTAGTTTATCCACTAAGAAATAGGACCAAAAAATGCAATTAGGATGAAACCTTCAAGTGCCTTCAAATGGATCATGTGATCAACAATAGTTTTATGTTGGATGTCTAAAACATTCAAAGATACAACCAACAGAGAAAATTGCATGTTATCAATAATATTTCTATGTTGGATGTATAAAATCAACAAAGCAAACTGAGCATCTTATAATATGGTGATTTCAAAAATTGTGTTAAGGGAAAAGTCAAGAAAATGATGATAGATGTAGGGATAAGAAATGACATTAAAATATAGAATTGAAATGCCTTGGATGCCATGATTAGATAGGGGAGTATTATTGGTGGATCTATATTTGGATGAGGAGGCGGGTAATGTGACTCGATCTTGATTTCAAGGTGATGCTACCTCTATTCCAACCTATTCCTAAAGGTGAAGAGGGTAGGAGAGGAGGGTCTAAATCATATCTAAATATAGTGTATATAAATGCCCAATATAAACAATTGAGGTGCACAACAAATATCTTAGGTGATAAAGAATCTCTATCCTTTGAAGGGTGGGTTCCTTCATCCACTAGAAATCAAGATACATTGAGACCAAGCTTCCCCACCACCACCATTTGTTGGACATTAATACACTTATCTTCTATTATCTAGAACTCAATCTTAGTCATCGATGATGTTAGGAGTAGTGTGTCGTAAATCCATAAGATGGCATCTAGTCAAATCATTTGGATACAATAGGGCCACTCAAACCATGAAAGAAGATCATCATAGTGAGATACCAAGAGGAATCAATTTGATGTCCTAATGATCAAATGACATGAGTAAGGCAGTCTAGTAGTAAGAGTTTAGCTCCAAGAATGTGAGAGAGATTTTTATTTAGATTACAAAGTAATAAAAAGGGGCATTGTAAGAGATAATATCAATTCCTTCATGGTTATGGGGTTATAAATTTTTTCTTGTATATGAAGCCAGGGTTAAAGATAGGGCGGTGTTGACAGGGACTTGGAGGATTACCTGCCAAGCAGTATCCAGGGAAAGGTTATGGTTGTGATGATTTAGCATGGGAGGTATTTTTTAGGATATTAGCCAAGTTCAGAAGGGTGAACTCATAGAAATGGAGCTGCAAAAAGCTGAAGCCACATATGTCAAACTTCAATGTAAAACCTATTTATGTTTGATGATTATAGGAGAACTAGATGGATGCCTCGTTATAGAATGTCCTCCCTTTTCGTCCTAGAGGAACATGTTTCCCTTCTTGAGCTCTAGTTATAGCTCTTCACATAACAAATATATCATAAACTTCCTATTTTTGTCTAGGTTTCCATAGTAGAAAGAGTTTTTGGTGGAATTTTCTTCATTAATTGTTGGCAAAGTCTAGTTTATGTGGAAGGTACATACCCTACTATTTATATAAAGCTTTAGTGATTTCCTTGCATAGAATATCAACAAATTTTCATTTTAGCCTTATAAATATATGGTACATCCCCTATTATTTATATAAATATTTAGTGATGATGATGATGATGATGATGATGATGATGATGATGATGATGGTTAACGTCCACTGAGACCAAATTGGTCTATCGGACCTTTCTTAATTTCTAATTGTCTAGCTCCTTGTATTTCTTGGCGAGATTGGTGATGTAGCTTTCTTTTTCTTCTCTACAGTCTTCCAACTTTCTTTATCTTGCATCTCCTTCATCTCTTCTGGTTCATGGGACATTGGTGTCTTAGCTTCGCGATCTATTGTGTTCGTCCTTTTGGAGATAGTCGGAGAAGAAGTTTGGTCTAGGAGATCTGTTTTGATGTTAAATGAAGATTTATTTTCCGCGTTATTCGAAACCGCATAACTGTCGATGCTTGAGGGGTTGTTAAGTTCACCTTTTTGTTGTTGGGCGGGGCTTTCCCCCTGCTCGTCTTGAGAATTGTTTCTATCTTGCCTGATTGCTTGTGATTCAAAGTTTTCTCGAGAGTATTCTTCTTGGATGACAGTGTAGTGTTCTTTTTGTGCTCCTTCCCACCATGTAGATCTGTGGTGATTTTTT
>APFE030879409.1:23075-34259 GCA_000404065.3 Pinus taeda
TAGCACAGGGGTAGATATTAATTGCATCAGGAATTAGAGGCTTCCATACCTCTGAGATCCAACTGTGGAGAGCTGTCATCTGCGGCCAAAAACCATTGAATCGGCATACTAGGGCACTTTCAGAGAACTTCAAAGCCTCATCGAGTGAAGCCTGGACCAGCTGGACAGTGGGAGCTGGGGCTTCACTGACAATATGGGCAGGAGCTTGCCCCAAGGCAGACAGAGAGCCAGCAGCTATTTTCGCGAAGCTGGGAGCCATCTAGAAAATGTTATCCTTATCAAACAAAGTAACTTTGACTCTACGGAATTATGGTTTGCCGTAGGGTTGAAGCATACACGAAAGTTCTTAATCTGCGGACGTTCTGAATCTTCGAGCTTCTGGCGAATCGATTTTGTTAAAGGCCGTAGATCCTAGCCTTCAATACACTGTCAAAAAAGCGAGAGTGAACCGCAGATCTAGAGTCTTTGCCGCAGATGTCAGATCTAGACGAGCCGCAGAGCCGAAGATATCTGCTCAAATTGCAGATCCGAAGAAATTCTGGGCCGCAGATGGAAAAATAATATAGTTTCACCGTGATCGAAAATAATATAGTTTCACCATGAGCCACAGATGGAAAATAGTATAGTTTTACCGTGAGCCGCAGATGGAAAATAATAGAGTTTCACTGCAGATCTAGACGAAGAGCCGAAGACTATTCGCAGAGCCGTAGAGCCGAGACTTCTGAGATCTGAGCCACCGAAGACTTCTGAGATCTGATCCACAGAAGAGGAGAACTGATCTGCAGAAGAGGAGATCTGATCCGCTCTGAGCCACCGAAGACTCTGAGCCACCGTAGAAGAGGAGAACCGATCTGCAGAAGAGGAGATCTGATCTGCTCTGAGCCACCGCAGAAGAGGAGAACCGATCCACATAAGAGGAGATCTGATCCGCTCGTGAGCCGCAGATGGAAAATAATATAGTTTCACTGCAGATCTAGACGAAGAGCCGAAGACTATCCGCAGAGCCGCAGAGCCGAGACTTCTGAGGATAGTCTTCTCCATCATCATCATCATCATCATCATCATCATCATCATCATCATCATCATCATCATAAATATTTAGTGAATTCCCCTACTAGTACAATAAACAAAATTCATGACAATTTAGCGAGGTAAAAGAAGGGTAGTATTTTAATTATCATATTCATATTTTTATGCAAGAGAGTTTCTTTGTTTGAATATTCAAAAAATAGGGATTTGGGTGGGTTCTTAACAAATTAAAATGTAGAACGTTGAATGATCATGTGTTCACTGGATGTCAACGAAGTTAAGAATATTTGAAAAATTGATCTAATTTTTGGCTTAGCCTCCATTGCCATGGTTTTTTAAATAGTGATGAAATGGATCCTTTATAAGACCATAATTCCTATAAACCTTTGATTCCATGAAGTGTGGATACATTTTACTAGAATAAAAACATTCCAAAAAATATGGTTGAATGAAAAATTAGAATAAAATGAAGATAAATTCCGCAATGCTAAATAAATCCAAATAATTGGTATTCCCATAAAACTAGGGCTAAATATATCTAGGTACTTGTCATTACAATAAAAATAAGGCAAATGGGAAGACATGGTTTGAATTTTGCAAGGAGAAATGATTTTTTTAAATCTCTCCATCAAATTCCTATGAGCTAATGGTTTACAACTTTTTTTTTTTAAAATAAATATTGGGCGATGCATAGTCATACCCCTCTTTGTAAGAAATTCACCCCCATACAAAAAAAAAAAAACTAATTTTGCCTATGGGTGATTTTTTCCCTTAAAATTTTTCTATGGCTATCATAACATGATTAAGATGAATAAGAAGGGTTAATGGTCAATATGTAACTAGGAACAGGTTGACCTCATGATTGGGAACCCAATGAAGGTGCTGCATGTAGTCTTGTGGAATCAAGGCTATGGAAGATAAGGTCCTGATGAGAGAATGGTACAAGTGGCACCTATGCATGTTGTGATAGTGTCGTGAGTGCACTTCACCTTGGGTTGCCTTGTGGAAGGTTGGAGCCCTAGAGGGAGGAGTGTCTGAACAAGTGTTTGTGTGTTGGGTCTGGAGAGTACATGGATCCCCAAATAAAAATAAGCCACATGACTCTGAGACATCTTTTGCCAACCGAAACCCAAGTTGGAGACCCTGGAAGGATAGTGGCATAACCAAAGGGCCTATTGCGATCAAAGGAGGGAGTGCACTAACTTGGGTTGAGTGGGTTGATGTGGAGATGTAAGATTGTAAGTTAGAGGTTGTTGGGGTTGGTACCTTGACCATGTTTGTGTTCAATATTGGTTATGTATCATACTTGGCTCTTGGTAAAGCAATGCATTTTTAGAATCATGTCCCAACTTGAGAATGACCCATTATTGAACAATATAGAAGTGGCATATCCTATGAATAAGAGAAAATAAAAAGTTTGTTGCTAATCGGTGGTTTTCTCCATTTCTCCATATTAATGTTCTAAGAATTATTAATTATATCTCTTGAATTTATGCACATTTAAAGCATTGTTTGAATGCCTAATTAAGTGCATGATGCACTACTGCATAATGCACTAAATCCGATAACATTTTGTCAGTTATTAGATGGACTTGTGTTGTCACTTCTATGGACCTTGTTTCCTAGTTTTGTCTATCAAACCTAGTCGAACAATGAAATGAACAAAATGCTTCTCAGATATCAGATACACGTCCCTTGTCATATAATTGATGGAAAGGGGACAAATCAACTTTCGAATCTCTGATGGAGGCTTTGTCAATATCTATAATTTAATGCGAAAAAATACTGCTGGAAATTTGATAAGAGCCTAATATAATTTGACAGATCCCGGTAAGATAGTTGACGTGTTTCCAGTTGATACTACGTCAGATATTTGCAAAATACAACAAGAGTTTTTTTTTGGAGTTGTCTATAATGCGACTTTTTGGAGATTCCGGTGACAGAATCCGGCAGAAGAAATGAGGTTAAATTTTGTTTTTTAGCAGTTAAAATGGTTTTTTAGCAGTTAAAATGGTTTTTTAACTGCATATTTGGATTCAGCGCCCTGAAAAACCCCTGGGAGCCATTGATTGTGCAGAAACTAGCTATGAAACTTGGGATTCCAATGAATTGCTGCCAGATTTTGACCGGAAAAATCTGCCGAAAAGGATTTCAAAAAGTCGCGTTATAGACTACTACTTTTTTTTATGATAGATAGGTGCAAAATACGATGGGTGTTCTCTGATGAGGGCGTGATAGGGTACAAAATACAATGAGATTTGTTTGATGATACAGAGCCGGCAATCCGATGGATGGGCACAAACTCCTACGGGGTGTCTGATGATAGAGCGTCAAAGATTTAACGATATTTACAGAATTCGATGAGAGTTGTCTGAAGGTCCAGATTTAGAAATCCAATGGATAGTGCAAAATATGACACAAGTACAAAATATGACAGAAGTTCTTCGATGATAGTGCAGTGGAGATCCAATAGATACCAAAATCTGATGAGACTTGTCCGACGATTATGCATTATAAATATGATAGAGGAATACCAAATATGACAATTTTTTTGTACATCCAACAAATATTGCATCATAAAGGACAATGAATATGTAAAGATCTTACAAATTTCACTGACATAGTTGCATTAGAAATCCGATGATCTTGGGAATCATTTTCTATTTTTATTTTTTGGAAATGTACGTTCATTTGATCCCTGTCCAAAAATCATCAAAGTATTAATTCACACTTTATTGTAAGATATTTGTACATAGTTTATGGTAAACACTCATTCTCATGGAAGGAAGGAGATGGAAAACAAATCAAAGAGACTACTTGAAGAGTTCGATGAAGGAATTTCTAAATCTCATATGTTAAATGGGGACTATTTTTAATAAAGTCATAGGGAAGGAGTCCATTTATTTGGAGCTAAGTGCATGTAGGTTTTGGTAGCTTGATTTTGAAGAGAGTTTGTTGGATTGAATTGGATTGAATTCAAACACTTTTAAGATGAGGGTGCATTTTTATTGGTAGTTGTAGTAACTGGTTTGACCATGGGGATATTAGGAATATTTCTTAAACACCCTATTTAATCTTGTTCCAAGTGCGATGGACCTATTTATGGACATATTTGAATATTCTATAGTTTTGTTCCTTTTATATTTTTCATAATAAGATGCTTGGGAAGAATAATAAGCGTAGTTCACTTTGGAGTCCTTAACTCACGAATGAGATATTGTCTTTGTTAAGCTAGACCTATCATGATCAGATTGCCTAAAGGTTGAATCCCCTAGGTCACAAAGGGAGGTTGCAAAGGAACAAGAGTTGAGTTTGAGTAGATTTTTCACAGTTTCCTCTTCACAATAAAGGGGATAAAAGGATAAGATAAATTTCTCTTCCCAAAGTTAGACCAAATCTTGTGTACTAGGAGATAATCATGACTAGATACTAGTTAATATGCTTTCTTACTATTGGAACACCTAGCTACTAACTAATATGCCTTCTGGGTTATATCCTCTTTGAATTTTTTCCTTTATGTAGTGGATTTTTAGTTTTCTTACTATAAGAGTTTTCAAAAAGTTATGTTAATTAAATTTAGTCATAAGGGGTGCCTTATTTGTTGGGCATCTAATACCCCCATTTACTATCCAGATTTGATTATGTCTAATATTGATGTACCCGATTTTTTTGTAGTTGATCATGTGTTTCTTGAGTGTTAAAAATTCATGATTATCCTTCCACTCAGGTAATTTATACAACGAATCACCTAAAAGTAAGGTGTGGTGTCCACTCTGAATCTCCCGAAACAATGATTTAGAGCTAGGTTATGATTCGTCCAACCTACATTCCATATCAAGGAGCCATTATTGGCCTCTTCCATTCTTACGAGGTTAGATCAATAAGGTTGGATCCATAGTTTTGTCACCATATCCTCTTCCATAATTTGCTGCCACCCTAAAGCTAATGCCAATTTTTTATCCCCAAGGAATGAACTTAATATTTCAAGATCTCACATACCTAAGAGTCTTGCAATTTTTAGAAGGAAGAGTTTGTACTAGGAAACTAGAGCCAATTTTCTATATTTATTAGCTCCTCCCCAAAGAAAGAAGTGTTGCAAATTACAAGTAACATTTAGGCTAAACTTACAGACTGCTACTACATAAAATAAATACAAGGGAATTACTTAAAGAATTAGTTTGAATAAAATGAGCTAGTCTACCATGATTAGAGAAAAAAAGTTCTAGATTGTTATTTTCTTCTCAATTTTAAAGAGGAGAGCCTCCGAGGCGACATTATAGATGAAATACTCCACCATGGGGGAACTCAAATATTTGGATGAATGGAAAATTTGTTGAAAACCAATCATTGTTGAAATGTTAAATTGGATGGTAAGAGAGATTTAAAAAAAAAGGAAAATTTGAGACTCACCATGGTTGATAGAAGTGCCAAAGGCTTCCATAAAATCTATCAGTATTTTCTTGAAAGTTGCTTCTTCTTGAACTATGGGAATTCTAATAAGCATTGTGTCATTATCAAACTGTTGATGCAAAGGTCCAATACTATCACAAAAAAATCTAATGGATTTAATTTTATTGTCAAGGACTACTACATTGTGAGACAAATTGATTACATTGGCCATTGGGATGAAATGAAATGGAGAGAGGGGATCACACTATGAAATTTGACAAGAGGGAGGCAAGGTGGTATATGGGGATCCATTAATTAGGGGGAGAAGGTCAATTAGGTAAGAGATAAGACCCAACCAGTCCACTATTTTGAGAATACCAAGGCTGAAATGATATATCAAATGCATTTCTACCCCAACTTGTCACAATCTTTAATGTATTATAAGCATCCTTTCTCTTCTAGGAGTTTTCAAAGAATGAATCATGTCCTAGGTGAGAAATGTGCCTCTTAGGAATTTCTTGCTTTCAACATAGCTCTATTGTTTGGGGAAGATTGAATTAGGAAAAATAGGCTTTAGGAGACTTCCAAGACATAAACTTTGGTTATAATCTAGTAGGCATGTAAGGAATTATTAGTGAGTCCATTGAGCTTAACAAACTTTTCCTTTGCAATATCCATGATCACTTGCTCTAATTCTTCTAAGGTGACATCTTATAGGAGGACAACATTTTTCTTTTGTGTGACGACTAGAGAGATACTTTTGATGATTTTTTGAATGATGTTGCATCAATCTTGTTGGGATTTAGACAATATGGTTTTGAAGTAGGAGACCAACACATGTTCAATGTACCTATGGTCTAAAATCTTTTTTCTAAGGTTGTCCTTTAGGAAAGAGATGTAGTTGTGGTGATGGTTTTTAATCATTGATCTATGAAATAAATTAGTGATTCCCCTTTGAGCAATTTAACTCTTGATTTTTTCTCCCAAAAAAATTCTTAATGTTTGTTTTAGTCTTATAATTGGATTTGAAGAGATGCCTTTTCTACAAAAGATGATTCATTGTAGCCTAAGAAAATCATAGCAACTACATTTTGTTATCCAAATCACTTTGAACTTTGAAAAATATCCATACTCCCCCTTGCTCCATTTCTTAGGTCAATATTTAATATGATTAAGGGGATATTAAAAGAAGCACTTGAGAATTCCCTATATAGTTTTTTCTTCTTACAACCATGATACAACTCTTTATTTAAAGGAAGGGTGATTGATCCAAATGTCTTCAAATGGAAAAGTTAGATTTTTAGGATTTCCTTCATATCTAGTTTGAGGAAGATCAACCAATGACCGAAACCAAAAAAAGTGAGGATGGTGGCATCCAAATGAAGGATATACAATGAAATTGATTATGAAATAAATGATTGATATAGCCTTGATGAAATTTAATTCAGTTCCCCATGTCTACTATTACATCTGTTCAATACATTGGTTGTTTCTAGATCCACTAGGTACATGTTTTCTAATATCTCCTTGAAGTATAATTTGTCAAAATCTAGTGTTCTCATTCCACCTCTATTCTCCTCCAGTGTAGTGATGATGTTTCTACATTGATATATGATCTAGTGGCCCTCTCCATTAGTTGTATTGAGTGCCTAAATGGACTACAACAAGATGATTCTATCTACCACAACTTGTTGACCATATACATTTCCTCACCGTTTTCAAAGTTTAAGCTTCGTAAAGCCAAAAGGAAATCCAACTATTATCAACCTTTTGAATTCATAGCCTAACATTCACCCTATAATTCCAATAGATAAGAAACTACTCTACTTCACCCTAGAGTCTAGTTCATGGCCCCTCACAGGGATGAGCCATCCCACAAAAGGAGATGAATGTTATCCCTTTGGAACACATCTATCGAAATTTTTTGATGTTTGGCCTTAGAGACTGAGCTAGCTAAATAGCCCCTCATTCTCAAGGTTGATCTTTCATATTTCTAGTCATTCCATGTGGCTTCAATTCACTCACACCTTAAACAATGCAAAAAAATTACCCTAATAAGTTGTATGAGCTCCCTAAAATTAGTATCTCAAGGAATAACTTTATCTAGTTCTCTTTAATTGTGTTATGAAAGTGGGAGACTCATCAAAACACATTTTTGTGGAACATAAGGAAATAGAATCAAATCTGGTAACAATAGAGCTAGATGTTATAAAGCAGGTTCATGGTCTACTTCGTGGGTAAAATACGTTATATATATATATATAATATATATATATATATATATATATATAATATATATATATATATATATATATATATATATATATATATATATGTATATATATATATATATATATATATATATATGTTATATATATATATATATATATATATATATATATATAATATATATATATATATATATATGTATATATATATGTAAGATATATATATATATATATATATATATATATATATATATATATCTTACATTTAAGAAAACCTGATCTAAAAATAATTTAAACAAAGTGATGCAACACCTCAAACGCCTGCTCTACCAAATCATCCACTGTAGGCACTTGAATATTTCATGAAATAAATGCACCTCCTTCTTGTAGACATACTTGAAATGATATCAAAGTAAATTATGTACGATAAACAACCTGGACAAATATAAAACATCAATTTACATAAAAACATATATAAAGTTGAGGAGCCCTACTTTATCTTTTGATGTAACAATTGGAATACCAAATAATATAAAAGGATGTGTCATATAGTCATTGTGATGTATAGAATGAGATTTCTCTCTTCTAGAGACATGTTGAGGATTCTTACATTTAGATTTATTGAGATTGATCTAGAGGCAATATATCATGGTTTGATGATATGGTGTATTATTTAGGGTATTTTACAATACCCATCACATATTTTTGGTATATGAAGGCTCTATTTGATAAGGTTAGTGAGAATTGAATTGTCTTACTTGAGAAAGAAATTACCACTCTTAACCCACATTCATTTGAAAATTGAAGATGGCGTATCACATGTTAAAAAGCTTCAACTAATAATAGACAAGTGTGGAAAAGACTTTTATAAGGGAGGATAGTGGAGATAGCTTGTTCTTGTGAATTTGACAACTCCCTTTGATGTATTTGATTCCACATTTTGAGGAATAAGAATTGCAAGGAAAGAAGATGTTAAGGACTTCATCTTTTATTCTTCTTGTTAATTATTTATTGAGGAGGAGCTTTTATAGAGTGAATGATTTCAAACAAGCAGAGTGATTACTTCATTAAAGGAAAAGGCAAGGGGAATAATTATATAGGAAACCATCCCAAATATCATGAGGATATAAGAAATCATGGTAGTGATAATCAATAAATGAAAGCCAAAAGGCTAAAATGTTGTTACTATTTTGGCAAACCAGGGTACATTGATAAGAATTTATGTAAGAACACCAAAGATTGTGAGAAGGTTAAATAAATTGAAGGTAATCAGAAACAACGTCATTAAGAATGAAATGGTACTTATTTTTATTTTGTTAGCACCTCCTAAGCATTATAACGCTTAGGAATGGATCATGGATTACTAAGGATGCTTCTTTATTTTATCTTTCAATAACGCTAAGGAGATGGGCTAAGACTATTTGGATATGTCATACTCTACCACATTATGGAGGGGTATGGTGGTCAAGGATTTATACCAGATTAAAGGAAGTATGTAATTTTTAAAGCAGGCAATGACCATGCTTCTCATCTAGATACTACGCGAATTTATGTTCATATCAAACCCACATAGTAGGATATAGGATTTCAATAAATCATAAATGTAAGGGTCTTCAAGGGATACTAGTTGTTTGGGGTAAATGGTGGAAAATAAAGCGCAATCATGTAGAGGTGCTTGAAATCAATCAATGAGAGAACTATAAAACTCTCTATGTTTGGTATTGATGACACTATGTTAGGAATACACATTGGTGGCCTAAAGCCAATCTTAACAACACCTAAAATGAGTATATAAGTATCTGTGTTTCTTAGCCCAATCATTGATATCTCTATCCAAGAGACTAATATGGACCTTGTCATCTTGTCCAGTGAAGGGAAGTTAACATAATAGAATTTGATAAACATATGTGAGAAGTATATCCACTACTTGAGTTTGTATAAATCCTTAGGCTAACTAGGTGGTAATTCCTAGTGTTCTATATTATCTAGTGCATGATGGAGATTATACTTTTTTCAAAGGTAGAGAGCACCATAGAAGAAGTTATATTGGATCTGATATTAACTACAAAGGGAACAATATAAATTTCGGAGATAATGTTAGTATCTATAGATGGATTTGAAAGCCTTTATCTCAACATTTTCACTTATTATGAATTGGTTGATTTGGAGAGTTGAAAAAGGAGAGAGGTTCCAAATCAACCTAGACCAATGTACCTAGACCAAGTCTATAACATTAAGTGGTGATTTGAGCACAAAGGGTTAGCTTAACCAATTTTTATGAATGTTGTTGGTCATTTGGTTAGTTCCATGCTAGTAGGTTCCTAGTTTGAATGTCCTTGGGTTCAATACATTATCCTATGCTGAAAGGTTTACTAAGGATACCATCCACAAATATGGCAAAACATTTATTAAATTTACCCACAAGGTTTTCAATGGAATAAAATAGAAAGCAATGTTTCAAAAACAATATACCAATTAATTTGATTTGAAGATCATAACCTATATACTTAGAGTGATGATAGACAAGTTAGATGAAAAAATAGTAAACTTCTAAATTTATTCTATAACATACCTAAAATGTACTAGAAAATCTCCATCTCAACTCATTTGATCTTAAATTTGTGATGAAAACAAATAAAATTTAGAATAAAAATATCTACAATTCACATAAATTGAGTTAAAGTTATATAAAGAATAATCAAAATAATAAAATAACTTAACAAACATTTTTATGAATAAATGTTAATTAAAACTACTTGAGTGCATGAATACTTGATTGAGATCCTCTTGGTTTTAAGAATAATTTATCAGAGTAGTCTAATCTTGGAGCAAACATTCCTCAATTTCACAGAGCAATATTGACGTCAACATTGACTTTGTCGTTGCTCTATTGGATCGAGGGAAGTTTTCTCCAAGGTTATCCAAATCCTAATTTGTTCTCTACTGAATAGTGCCAACCATGTGAGGGTGGAAGCTCTTATGGCCCCTCCCTTCACACATCACTCTCAATTCCTCGGCACCCAATCAATCTACTAGAAATATTTGAAATCAACACATCAAGATTCATGCATAGGCACTAGCAAAACAAAAAAGTCATAAAGAAACATATGTGGTCTTGTACATAAAGAAACATATAACAACCATTGATTAACATATAACATTCATTCATTCATGGGTAAAAGCATGTTAATGTGTCTCATTATATGGCAAAAGAAAAAAGTACTTAAATGGAAAAAGATAAAAAAAAAATAATATAAAAATATCAATTAAATGAGTTGAGTTTCATACTTGTTAATTATAAAAAATAGATGCTAAATTTGTAACAAAGCTAACTCTCAATAAATTTTGGTAAAAGCTATAGTGAACCTATTTAATGGGTTTAGAAAATATAAATAATGTTATAAAAAGTAAATACTAAATTTGCAAATAAGTCAATTGCTAGTAAATATTGGTAAAAACTATGGTTAATCACTCACAAAATATAAATAACTTTATATAAAGTTAAATGAAATGCTAAAACTCTTTAAAAATATATATA
>APFE030879409.1:37296-156329 GCA_000404065.3 Pinus taeda
TATCCAATTTACCGGATCCTTGCCATCAAACTTCCTCATCTTGCTTTTTCTTGATTTTAGGAGCTCGATCTTGAAATTACTATAAGTCTGTACTTTCAGATCTTTAAGTTTTGAAACTATGATCTGTAGTAGTCCTCTGTGTCCTCTTTCCAATTCCACCAGTCTAACCCCAATTGGATTCTCCAATGAAGAGTTATGCCAAATCTCTTATAGTGACCTGATTATAGACTAATTCAGTAGAGCGAACTTGTACGATGTGCCACGTGTCCCTGTTTCGACCTTTAGCTCTGAAAACTATATAGACGAAACTACAATCTGTCCTCTTTTTGTAACTTCTTACCAAATTTCAATCCAATGCTCAGGTAAAAAGTTATGATGATTTTCCCCAGGTCACCTGTTTGGAATGTAATTTAGGAGTCTGCAAAAAGACAAACTTCCTCAGATCATATCTCCACAAATATAGCACAAGAAGCTCTGAAATTCAGACCCGAGATTCAGCACGATATCTTCTCAGATGGGTTTTTTTTCAACTTCCGAAACATCGTAGAAAAAAATTATAGCAAAAATGCCATGATGACCTGTTTGGAGCAGCGAAACCCTAGAATCCAAAGCTTTGATACCAAATGTTATGGAACCAGCTCACAAAAAGATAGAAAAGATAGATCAACGCCTTAGAATTCAGCCTCTTCGAGGGGGAAACCTCATTTACATTACACAAATGAACAATTCTTGGATGATTCAAATGAAAAGACCTCCTCTCTATATATAGGAGTCTAAGGGGTCATAACATAATCAGAGCCTACATAACATAATAATGTAAGGGAACAATAATAACAATAGTGTGCTTCTATGGGGCACAATAGTAACAATATGGGCACTACATGGGTAGATCAATATAATAAGTGGGTTGTACTAATAACAATAAGGGGTTACACTAGTAGTATATGGGCCTAACATCTTTACCTGCTTCAGTAGTGGAGGTAAGCATAGTAGTTTCAGATGCAACCATATGTCCCTCTTCATGTGTAGCCTCATCCTCTACATGCTCTGGAGTTGAAACACGAAATGTTATAATTAATACAACATTTTCAATTAATTATTATTAATTGTAATACATAATACATTTTTTTATAGCACATGAAATACCTTCGTTATCGAGTGGCATACCACCTTCATTAGGTGCCACTCTTCTGACACTAGGTTGTGACTCCTCATTTCTTACTTACTTAAAACAAACAAACACATTACTTTATACCCAAAAATGTTAATAAATAGATTGTACAAATAATGAATTATAAGTATTCTTAATTGTTTTTATTTACGTGTGTGTTGACGGGAGTACTAGAATATTGTGTTTGCCCCAAGATTCTTCTGAATTCAATGATGGATTAATAGACATGCTTGTAAGCAAGCTCTAGGTCTTCCTTTGTTGGGGATTTGTTGAGCTCCAACCCCTACAATTTTGCATAAAAGATGATTTTTTGTTCTTACGCTCAATTATATTAAACTTGTTAACAATTTATTATTTGGATGCAATTGATTTTTGTATACATACAATTCGTGTAACTAGTTTTGAGTAAACAACAAGGGTTTGTGTTGGCCATGCTTCTTTATTCTAGATTTTGTGGCTTTGGATGTATATGAGAGCCTATATTGAAAAGTTTCAAGCATGTAATTATATGTTTTAATGATGATAAATGATAATAATTCCATTATGAGAAGTGTCACATACCTTCCTGTTGTGGTATTCAATAACCCCCCATTTTGTTAATAATAACAGATAATGTTATATTGACTAAATGGGGACCATTTAAATTTTTCATTTAAAAAAAACAAAACTTAGCATTTATTCTTTTATTTTATTTTTTGAATAAAGAAAAATAACAATCAAAACCTTTTTGGGAACTACTAAAGACTTACCTTTTCATATATAGCACGTCTAAAAACCCACCAAAGTACCTTTCTAAAAACCTCCAAAAAATCAAGCAAAGAATTTAAAATAAGGGCTCCATGGTCTAAATTATCATGAAATCCAATGAAACGGAAGTCCTTAAACTTTTTTGGCTTAAGTCCTACTTAAGTCCCGCATCACATAACACGACCCATAAAGAGTTCTCTCTTAAATGCGATATAGCAAGGTTTGCGAGTTTCGAAATCACAATGGCGCTTTGGCTTTTATCACATCTCATTTCGGGTATTCAAGCAAACACTTTGCACTTACCATAAGCTGATATTGTGATATGCGATTCACGCCCGGACCCACACCGTAAAGCATTAAAAACAAATATTTCGAGTCTGTCAAGTCTATTGCCTAGGATGAGTTTAGTAATTAACCATACGTGAAACAACTAATGGAAAACTCGCATATCACATCTTGCAGACACACAACAGGAGGTAAGAATGCTAAAAGGAACATCTTGCGATATTTCTGCGCAAATCGCACAATCGCTATCATCACAGTATAATGGCTCGCCACCCTAGGAGCTTTCATCCTGATTTTTGATGCAAACATTTATGAGCAATAAAGTTAAGGGATAATGAATCATTAGTGGGCATTAGTGGGAAATAACTGCATTTATGTGTGAAAATCCATTTATCTTGATACGATATCTTGTTACGTGTGTTCAAATAATGCTTCTTTTACCACCTTTACAAGATATCTGCATTATTTCATTTTTTACTTTCATCTGTGAGTGTCTGATAGCTTTAGTTCTTCATTTAAGGAAAAACCCATAGAGCAGAGCGTTGAGAACAATGGGGAAGAAAGGCAAGGTTGTAGTCTCTGAGAAGAGAGAGATGATTCCCCTGTTCACAGACACCACATGCAGAAGAGAGGGAGGAACCACTACATGCGAGACTATGTACAACATACTTGAGGGGGAACAATTGAGGATTATGGAAACAAATGTTACAATTGATGGCCGAGATTCCTCAGATGCTTCCATGCTAGAGACGGCTTGTTTGTTCTTGCACCGCATAGTTTCTCAGCCAAAGATAATCCCTTATACCGATATGGTCAAATGGATTATCAATGAAGTAGATATTTCAGACAGACAATTCAGGACGAGAAGCCAAGGGGTCATCAGATCTTTTACCCTGGACAATTTATGGCTTATGTACAACCTACCAGAGCCAGAGGTCATCTACAACAGGAAATTCATAGAAAATTTTGTTAAAGATAACATCGACCTAGCGGATTTCACCCATGCCTAGTCGAATAATGAAGAGAAGATCAAGAAAGACAAAAATGGTATGTACACTACTGCATTTATTTGTCCCCATTATAGTTTTGTTGCGGCTATGTTATGTCGATTGTTTGGTAGATCTGATAGTACCAAGTTCTTCCTAGATTGGTTGTCGTTAATTGAAGCAGTTGTTAACGCAACTATCATGAATTGGGCCCAAATATTGTCAGATAATTTAGCAAAAACAATTATCAAGTATAGAAGGAGAAGAAGCATTGCTTCGATGGTTTACCCTCCATTTTTTATGAGTGCCTATGTTATGGACGCTATTTGTTTTAGTTCAAAGTTCCCAATCATGGGTGGGAAATGGACTATTCAAAATCCACTTCCCATTCACATGTACCATAAGGTCATGTGGGAATCCAATTTTCAACCACATTTTTTCAAGATTTTCCATGGAGTTATGCTCCTTATTTACAAGCAACCATATAATTGAGATGCCTCCAGATTTTCCCAAGAAGCTGAAGTTGACATCCTCCCAGTAGCCAGATGGTTTAGGGAGGAGACATTTACATACAACAGAGTTTTTGGCAGCATCATATACCCCCACATCCTCCCGTACTATGTTCAGATAAATTGATGGCTAGGGAGATAACCTACCAGACAACTAGTGAGGGAGGAATAAGCCATACATTGAAAGAATCAAAGAAGGCCATTTGGCCTGCATTCCCTGTACAATGCGAAGAATTTTCACTACACGACCTGGGACACGCATTCAAAGTAGCAAAGAACATGCTATCTCTGTAATTACCCAAATTCCCTGGACGACAGTATGACCCATTTGGCACAGTCAAGATTTTCACCACCATGGTGAAAATAATGTTGGAATTATGATAAAGGTGTTGGCCTTGATGGAAACTCACTCAGATGAAATATCATAGTACAATAGGCTAACATCAAAGAATTGCAGATCAGACCACACAGAATGAAGAAAGAGAGGTATATGTAGGTTCACCATGACCAAGCTACGTATGCATGCAGGTTCATTGTATGCTTAGTTTTGGTCTGTGGTATTTGGTCTAAGGTATTTTGACCCATGGTTTTGGTCCAAGGTATTTGGTCCAAGGTATTGACGCTAGGTATTTGGTCCAAGGTATTGGTCCTAAGTGGTTTTGGTCCATGGTATTGAGAAAGGCCTAAAACTATAAAAGGAGGAGAATATCATTAGGCCAATGTGTGCAAGTATTGAGTATCTGATGAAGTTTGAGATCTAGTATGTAGGTTATTGGGTTATGGTGCATTGTTGGATCTGAACCAAGGATGAACCTTAGCGGATGATGAGGGATTAGATCTAATGATGGATCAGGATCTTAAGGCATAAAATGAACCATCATTATGTGTTTTTGCTCATGTATATTCTAGATCTGAATACTGACGCATATATTATTCTGAAAATTTTATGATCTGGGTATAATTGAAGTTTGGTATAGCTGTAAAATTATGAATTAACATTTACAAATGTATACGGTGGTTGGATTTGACGAAAGCACTTACACATGTAGGTTAGACATAGGCAAGTAGCATATACCTTGTGAAGAATGTTTTAGTTGTTTTGTTTGTTGTTACAGAGATCTGGGTTCTGTTCTGGTGATTGTATTTTGGTGACAGTATTCTAAATGATCAGATTCAGGAGTTTCAGTGATTGGTTTATGTACTTGATGACTGTATTGCATCTATGATGTTGTTGATGGGTCTAGTATGAAAATTGGATGAAACGTGGCCTTTAGATTACGGTGTTGTGTTCCAAGAGTATCTAGTTTGAAAATTTAAGAAACGTGGCCCCTGGTAGAAGAGTGGAGTTTCCTGTAGGGTGGTACCTATGTACTAATAAACATATTGGCTAGTACAAGAGCTAGGGGGTTGTACCTCCCTTCCTATAGTAGCAGGAAAATGAGAGAAGGTTGCAACCTTATGGAGGTAGAAGCTCGTGTACTGGTATAAGTCTGCACCAATACAAAATGTTGGCATTATGGCACAGGTTTGACATAGGTTTGGTACAGGTTTGGCTCAATGACATAAGTGTTGTCATTGATGGCAACTCACTCAAGTACCAGATCACAAGTTCAGGCTCTCAAAATAGTAGAAAATGACAGATCCGCAGTTTCTTGATTCACAAAGCTACGGTCATCGGCGGGTTCTGCAAGTGCACTGATCAAAAGGTGTAGACATGTTCGCAGGTGTGCCAAACAAAAAGTGTGGATGTAAAATACACGCACTTTCATGTAGAGAGAGACACGCGCACATGGGATGGTCCATGGTATTTAGTCTGACATTTTTAATCCTATGTTTTTGGTCCGTGGTTTTTACATCTAAAGTATTGATCCTAGGTTTTGGGTCCCTAGTATTGGATCTCTATGGTTTGGACCATGGTTGAGTAAGGCCTAGTCTATAAAAAGGAAAGGAGATCATTTTGGTTGGACGTAGTTGTGTTGAATATCTTAAGAAGAGCAAGATCTGAAAATACTGGTGATCAGTTGGTGAGTTATAGCTAGATCAAGGAGAAACCTGAGCATTACAAGACAGATCTACTGATGGGTTGAGATCTCTTTGGCGCATGATCAGATATGTAAATATGATAGTCTGGGGTATAATTGAAGTCTGATAAATTGCCTATACCCGGAGGTCCGCAGGCTTGACACAGCGTAGGTGCGAAGGTTCGCAGGCTAGACACAGCATAGGTGTGGAGGTCCGTAGGTTCCACACAGCGCAGGTGTGGAGGTTTGCAGTATAGACACAGTGCAGGTGCGGAGGTCCGCAGGCTCGACACAACAGAGGTACAAATACCCATAGGTTTCTATTGGTGAAGTTGCAGACTTTTCTTGAAATATTTTTTAGCTGTTTTTGTCTATTACTACAGTATTCAGGGTTCTGAATTGGTGTCTGGTTGTTGTGTGCTAAGAAGTTATTGATTCAGTATTTGTATAAGGAAGTTGGTTAATTGTAGATCTATTTGATGTTTGATTGATATTCATGGATCCAGTTTGAAAATTTATGAAACGTGGTCCCTGGAAGAAAAGAGAAGGTTGTAGCCTTCTACAGGTTGAAGCTTGCGCGCTGGTATAAGACTGCACCAGTACAGAATCATTGTAAAAAGAAGTTTCTAAAGATAGAGACATATTGCAGCAGGTGGTTTTCACCCACATTGAGTTTCCACCTTATATCTTGTGTTCTTTGGTGTGATTGTCTGCTCTATTTTTCTTGTTCCTGTTTACTATTATATGGTTCTGACACATAGATTAATGATCAACATCTGAAGAATAAATTAGATTATAAGTCTGGAAGGTATACACAAGATTCATTAGTCAGATCTACAAATGTTTGTATAAATTGAAAAAGAATTTGATAATACTGATTCACCCCCCCTCTCAGTATTATTTCCAACAATTGGTATTAGAGCCAAGTTCTTTATGGAAAGCTTGATTGCTTGAAGGAAGATCTATCATCATGAACTACTACGAAAAGGAAGCATCTATCAAGCCACCGATTTTTTATGGGAGCAACTTTGTCTATTGGAAGGTAAGAATCATTGCCTATCTTCAATCTCCTGGTACAGAAGTTTGGGATATTGTGGAAACAAGATACACATTTCCATCAACAACTCCTACAAATGCAGCTGGTAAGAAGCAGTATGAAACAAATGCAAAAGCTTTCGATACTCTATTAGGAAGTCTATCTCAATCAGACTTCGTCAAGGTTATGAAGCTCAAAAGCGCAAAAGAAATGTGGGACAAGATCATTCTGAGCTATGAAGGAGATGAACAGGTAAAACGAGCAAAATTACAAATTCTTAGAATTCAATATGAAAGTCTCAGAATGCATAATGATGAAAGTGTGGCTAGCTATTTCCTACGTATAGATGAGATCGTAAATTGTATGAAAAACTTGGGTGAAGAAATAAAAGAAGTTGTTGTGGTTAAAATGGTTCTAAGATCTTTGTCTCCCAAGTTTGACTCAAAAGTTTCTACCATAGAAGAAAAGCAGAATCTACAGAACCTTACCATGTCACAGCTGCACGAAATTCTAACTGCTTACGAAATGAGAAAAGGAGAACCATCGGACAGGAGAGAAGTTGCATTCAAGGCTTAAGGAAAAGGAGATTACTATGAGTCAGGACATATGTCAGAAGAAGATGAAGAATCAAATTTTGTCAAGAACCTTCAATGGAGAACTGGAAGATTCAGAGGTAAGTTGCCTTTCAAATGCTTTGCTTATGGAAGAGTAGGTCATTATGCTGCAAAATGTCCTCATAAAGATAAACTGGACAAAGGTAAGGAACTTGTTAGATGGAACAGAAAACATAATGTAAATAAGAAGAGATATTACACGCATGAAGACAGTGATGGATTGTCAAATAGTGATGAAGATGAACAAGGTAATGATAATAGACTTTTGATGGCTTTTGAAGATGATGATTTCTTGGATGCTATAAATGAAGAAGGACTTTATGAAGAAATATCTAAACTAAAGGTGTGTTTAGAGGAAAAGAATATGATTATAGATACTCTAACATTCCAACTTACTGAAAAAGATAAACACAATGAAGTTAGAATGTGAAATTGTGGGACTTAGAAAAGAAATTGAGAAAACAAAAGCCCTTAATCTCAGATTTGCTAAAGGATCTGAAACTGTTAATAGTTATATCCATACTAGAGCATAAATATTTTAGAATTTTAAGTTGTTTGTTGAGATCATAGGGATTTTTTGACATAAAAACAATATCATAATGCAAAAAGAAGGATAATCACTATAATAGCAAAAATATAGCCAACAAAACTTGTTTTTTTTCCAAAAACTCTTTAACTTGTCAATATATATGCCAAAAAGTATAAGGATGAGCAAAACCTTACTTAATTCTCTTATTATAATTTTTTTTCCTACTAATCCTTAGTATTTCTTTATTACATTAACTCCAAAAAATGAAATTTAACGAAGCATAAAACCAAAATGTAAAAATTGATCTCATATCAATGTGAAAACAAATTTTATTTAACAACAAAAAATAATGCTTTATTAGTTATTGATCAACATTTCAATTAATACAATATTGATTTCTAACTATGGAAATAGTTGATAAATTATATGGAAAATTTGTAATTAATAATTGTTAATTTTTATTTCAAAAAATATATATCTTTTTTACTTTATAATAAGAGGTTAATGTCTAAATTTGAACCATTGTTAAAAGGTTGTGAAACTTATTTCTATTCTGAATTTATCCATATTTAAAATTACAATGTTAATATAAAAATAATAATATTTTTGCTAGTTTATTGATTATAAAGATAAAATTATTAATCAAAATATGTTCTAAATAATAATTTTAATTAATTAATTATGTTGTAACGCGATCCCCTCTGAAATCAATTTTCCAAATTGCCACCTATCTCAGTCTGGAGCGTCTGATGAGATGTTAGACAATTAAAATTGTTTGTACCATTGGATTAATAGTTTGTTAAGAAAGGAAAACTCTTACACAGTTAGGGAAAAATTCATATAGCCTCACGAAAAGCAGTCTAGTAGCAGATCCAGTAATTGATCCATTCGTTGGTTCCGTTGATCGAGAGGTAGCCTTTATTGTGTGGTAGGGGTAGGACCAATTCCCTTTAGCTTCCAAATGCATAGAACAAAGAACTTACAGACAAGCGCCGCCGAAAGTAAGTAATGCAAATATTTTACAGATATGCGAGCTTTGTTATGTGGCAGAGTATCTGGAGATGATAGAAGCCAGAGGAAGCATTGCCATAGAGACCTCGATATGAAGTCTTAGAACGAGTACTCTCACTTTTGTGGCATATTTACTTGAAATTTCTCTGTAACAAAGACACTCAAAATAAATTTTATGTTTTTGTTTAGCTAACACCTTATCTGTTATTTCAAGGGTTTTATGTAAATTTGTAAATGATTACTTGTAAGTTGTAGGCTTTTCAGGACAAGAGTCTATCACTTCTTCCATAGGATGACATGGATGCTCCAGATAATCTCTGCAATTAAGGAATTTTTCTTTGCTAAAATTGGAGCTTGGTGAAAGTCAAACACTCTGCATTGGGTCCTTTGAGTAAAGTCATGCTCAATCTTCTAGAAGAATTTTGAAGAATTACTTAGCGATTCTCACCATGCTTTTCATGACCGTCTCTGGCATGCCATGGTTCACAATCTGGTACAACAATATATCAGAAAAATATACACAAACCAAAATACGATGAAGTATTATGCATCTTTGAAAGCTTATGTACTTGGAAAAACCCACCTTCCTCATAGGCACTTCAGATTTCTTCAACTATGGTGTTTCTTTTTGGTCCATCCAGGGCTTCAAAATTTTGAAAAATACTAGTTGGGTGCATCGGAAAACATCATGAATATACCCAAAAATCCCCGTATCATCATAATAGGAGCAAAAATGACAGGCCTCTCTGCTGCAAATCATTTAACGGAGGCTTGTGCCTCAATCAAATTGGATTTCATGGTCTTAGAGGCCAACGATTGAGCTGGAGGAAGGATCTACAGCACTGACTTTCATGGTGAAAGAGTAGAATGGGGGGCAACATGGATTCATGGTATTGAAGGGAGCCCTGTTTATGCCATTGCTAAGAAGATTGGTGCCATTGAGGATAGGGAGAAGCCGTGGGAGTTCATGGATGATCTCTGGGACATTTCAATCATTTTGGCAGAAGTAGGATTATTGGTGCCTCTATCTTTGGCAGATCCAATGGTTAGGCTGTACAAGGGTTTATTGGGTAAGGAACAAGATATGATTTTACCAAATGATCATGCTAGGGAGGAGCCAAAGCATGGGGCCTTAAAACGGGTGATTGGGGGCTTATCTGATAGCAAGGTTGGAGGAATATTTAGCAAAGAATGCTAATAATAGCGAAGCCCTATCTACATCCCCATCGGCCATTTTGGAAAAATTGGGAGAGGAGCCAAGACCCAATTGGGATCTGAGGTCATTGCAGGAGGTTGTGTTTCATAGCCAGTGTCAAAATGATAGGATCACCACTACTTCAGATGTTTTGGATAATGTGGACGTTGAGTCTTTCAGTGAGTATTGGGAACTCCCTAAGAAACAATTGTCCATCCCCAGGGGGTATTCTAGTGTCATGAAGGAACTTGTGAACAGGGTAACTGAGGAGAGTATAGTGTAATATACTAAGGTTAAGAGTGTATCCTATGGTTGCGAGGGAGGGATTGGTGGGAGAAGGGTTGTGTTGTTGAAGGGACCTGATGTTGATGTTGAGGTCGTTCATGTTATCCTCATTGTTTCATTGGGTGTATTAAAGTCTATCATCAAAAACTACAATAAGAATGATGCATATAATAGCAAGGATCAGAATCCATGGGTACCTGTATTTCATGGCTTCCAGCCACACCTGCCACCCTGCAAAGTCAGTGCAATCAACAAACTTGGCTTTGGCATTGTGGATAAGGTGTTGCTACATATGGGCCCTGATGTTTCAGATATCCCTAGTGTCAAGTTGGTCTTTGCAAGGCCAAAACGTGGTGATGGTGGTGATGATTTGATTCCATGGTGGATGAGAAAAAACCTACGTAGTAGTGGGAATCCATAAGCAATCCAAAGTTGTTTTGGCGTGGTTTGTGGGAAAGGAAGCAATTGTAATGGAGTCCTTATTAGACCAGGAGGTCATTGAGGGGTTCCTTGATACCTTATCTACATTCGGCATGGATCTGAAGAAGGGAAACAACAACATTGGTGAGGAAGCTAAGAGTTCTATGATAGATGACATTCTTAGGAGTGAGACGACATTCTCAGGAGTGACTAGGGCAAGAATCCTATGTTTTGGGGGTCTTATACCTATGTTCCTGTAGGCTCAACAAGGGATGATATTGATATATTGGCTGATCCATTGCCATATGCAGAGGATCAAACTAGCAACAAGCCTCTGCAAATTTTCTTTATGGGTGAGGCTACTGATAGGAACTATTATTCAATAACTCATGGTGCCTATTTGAGTGGGTTGAGAGAAGCCAATAGAATTCTAAGACACTACAAGATACTGAGTTACTGAAGTAGTTTCGCTCAAACCAAGCATGTTTGTTTGAACATAATAAGAGTGCGAGTCAGCTTCTCTATATTGAGATGTTATGATTTAAGATCTTTGCTATTAACATTCCTAGTTGATTTGACTTTTTCAGCTATCGAACTTTGATGCATCCATGTACCCAATAGATCAGATTTATTTTTGGCCTAAAATTTTCAGTGGGGCTGTTCTATGAATCCGTGGAGGTGTTCCATGAATAATTTCATGTTGAGGAATTTGCACCAAGAAATTGCAATGCATGAATGTAAGGGTAGAAGATAAGTGCTTGACCATAAGTACACGTAGACAAAGTGCCCTTGAAATTAGCGATCATTGTAGATATATTTGTAGCATAAGCATAATATTACAAAGAATACGAAAGAGGATAATAACAGTTATAGGTGATTGTGACCTGATGAGCTAGTTCATGTGGTTAAAGTGCTATGAATTGCAAGTGTGAGGTTGTAGAGTGAAGTCTCTAGGTTGGCTTCCTTTGTGAATGTCATGGGCATAATTTGATGCCTCTATTACATTAGTTTGCTAAAATTGCAAATGGCTAGTTAACCTTGGTTACCATCCTCAGAATGAGGGGAAGTGGCTAGTGGTGGGTGTGAATTTCATCAAAATATGGATATGTTGGGTGTGCATTTCATCAAAATATAGATAATGTGGTTTGTAGTTGGTTCAATGCCCATTTAAAGAGGTTGGTGGGTGTGAATTTCATCAAAATATAGATAAAGTGGTTTTTAGTGGTGGGAGAAGGGTCGTGTTGTTGAAGGGGATTGATGTTAATGTTGAGGCCAATCATGTTATCCTCACTGTTTCATTGGGTGTATTGAAGTTTGTCATCAAGAACTGCAATAAGAGTGATGCAAATAGTAGCAAGGATCAAAATCCATGGGTCCCTATATTTCATGGCTTCCAGCCACATCTGCCACCCCGCAAAGTTAGTGAAATCAACAGACTTGGCTTCGACATTCTCGATAAGGTGTTGTTGCATATGGGCCCTGACGTTTTAGAGATCCCGAATGTCAAGTTGGTCTTTACAGGGTCGAAACATAGTGAGGGTGATGATGATTTGATTCCATGGTGGATGAGGAAAACCTATGCAGTAGTGGGAATCCACAAGCAACCCAATTTTTTTTTGGCATTGTTTGTGGGAAAGGAAGAGATGTTATGATTTAAGATCTCTGCTATTAACTTTCCTAGTTGATTTGACTTTTTCAGCTATCGAACTTTGATGCATCCATGTACCCAATAGATTAGATTTCTTTTTGGCCTAAAATTTTCAGTGGGGCTATTCTATGAATCCGTGGAGGTGTTCCATGAAAAATTTCATGATGAGGAATTTGCACTAAGAAAGTGCAATGCATGAATGTAAGGAGAGAAGATAAATGGTTGACCATAAGTACATGGAGACAAAGTGCACTTGAAATTAACAATCATTGCAGATATATTTGTAGCATAAGTATAATATTACAAAGAGTGAGAAGGAGGATAATAATAGTTATAGCTAATTGTGACCTAATGAGTTAGTTCACATGGTTAAAGTGCTACCAATTGTAAGTGTGAGGTTGCAGAGTCAAGTCTCTAGGATGATTGCCTTTGTGAATGTCATGGGTGTCATTCAATGTCTTTGTTGGATTAGTTTTCCAAAATTGCAACTGGCTGGTTAACCTTGGTTACCATCCTCAGAATGAGAGGAAGTGGTGAGTGGTGGGTGTGCATTTCATCAAAATATAGATAATGTGGTATGTAGTTGGTTCAATGCCCATTTAAAGAGGTTGGTGGGTGTGCATTTCATCAAAATATAGATATGGTGAGTGTGCATTTCATCAAAATATAGATAAAGTGGTTTGTAGTGGTGAGAGAAGGATCGTGTTGTTGAAGGGGCCTGATGTTGATGTTGAGGCCGATCATGTTATCCTCACAGTTTCATTGGGTGTATTGAAGTCTATCATCAAAAACTACAATAAGAATGATGCAGATTGTAGCAAGGATTAGAATCCATGGGTCACTGTATGTCATGACTTCCAGCCACACCTGCCACCCCTCAAAGTTAGTGCAATTAGTAGACTTGGCTTCGGCGTTGTGGATAAGGTGTTGCTGCATGTGGGCCCTGATGTTTCAGAGATTCCCAATGTCAAGTTGAATCTTTTAAGGGTCAAAACATTGTGAGTGTGGTGATTATTTGATTCCATGGTGGATGAGGAAAACCTACGCAGTAGTGCGAATGCACAAGCAATCCAAAGTTGTTTTGGCATGGTTTGTGGGAAGGGAAGTAATTACAATGGAATTCTTATCAGACCAGGAGGTCATTGTGGGGTTCCTTGATACCTTATATGCATTCGGCATGGATTTGAAGAATTGAAACAAGAATGTTGGTGAGGGAGATAAGAGTTTTGTGATAGATGACATTCTCGGGAGTGACTGGGGTAGGAATCCTCTTTTTTGGGGCTCTTATACCTATGTTCTTGTGGGCTCAATAGGGGATGATATTGATATATTGGTTGAGCCATTGCCATATGCAGAGGATCAAACTAGCAGCAAGCCTCTACAAATTTTGTTTGAAGGTGAGGCTATTGGCACTATTATTCAACAAATCATGGTGCCTATTTGAGTGGGTTGAGAGAAGCCAATAGACTACTACTGAAGCCGTTTTTCTCAAACCAAACATGTTCGCACATAATAATAGTGTGAGTCAACTTCTTTGTATTGAGATGTTATGATTTAAGATCTTTGTTATTAACTTTCCTACTTGATTTGACCTTTTTAGCTATCGAACTTTGATGCATCCATGTATCCAATAGATCAGATTTCTTTTTGGCCTAAAATTTTTAGCGGGGTTGTTCTGTGAATCCATGGAGGTGTTCCATGAACAATTGCATGACGAGGAATTTGCACCAAGAAAGTCCAATGCATGAATGTAAGGGGAGAAGATAAATGCTTGATCATAAGTACATGGAGACAAAGTGCACTTGAAATTAGCAATCATTGTAGATATATTTGTAGCAGAAGCATAATATTACAATGAATATGAAAGAGGATAATAATAGTTATAGGTGATTGTGACGTGATGAGTTAGTTCATTTGGTCAAAGTGTTATGAATTGCGTGCGAGGTTGCAGAGTCAAGTCTCTAGGTTGGTTGCCTTTGTGAATGTGATGGGTGTCATTCAATGTCTCTATTGGATTAGTTTCCAAAATTGCAACTGGCTGGTTAACCTAGGTTACCATCCTTAGAATGAGGGGAAGTGGCTAATGGTGGGTGTGCATTTCATCAAAATATAGATAATGTGGTTTGTAGTTGGTTCATTGCCAATTTAAAGAGGGTGGTTGGTGTGCATTTCATCAAAATATAGATAAAGTGGTATGTAGTTGGTTCAGTGCCCATTTAAAGAGGTTGGAACTTGAAATCTAATTCCCTTGGTTCAGAGTAGATGTAAGCAAGCATAAAATTTGTAGTAGCAGTAGTAATTTTTACATAATGGTTGATTAGCTGCAACACTGATATGCTTTCTTGCTTGAGTGTTTTAGTAGCCACTTGTAAAATGAATTTTTTTTGGTGATTTTCTTGGAATTATAAAATGAATTTGATCTCTGTCATGTCTCTCTCATGTTACTAAATGTATTGATTTTTTTCTTAAGTTGTTAAATATTTCCAGATATAATCTGAAAATTTATATGCATTGTTGGTCTTGTCATTTTTATTACAATGCATGAATGTAAGGGGAGAAGATAAATTATTGACCATAAGTACACGGAGACAAAGTTCACTTGAAATTAGCACTCACTACAGATATATTTGTAGCATAAGCATAATATTACAAAGAATATGAAAGAGGATAATAACAATTATAGGTGATTGTGACCTCATGAGTTAGTTCATGTGGTTAAAGTGCTATGAATTGTGTGTGAGGTTGTAGAGTCAAGTCTCTAGGCTGGCTGCCTTTGTGAATGTCATGGGTGTCATTCGATATCTATGCTGGATTAGTTTGCCAAAATTGCAACTAGCTGGTTAACCTTGGTTACCATCCTCAGAATGAGGGGAAGTGGCTAGTGGTGGGAGTGCATTTCATCAAAATATAGATATGGTGGGTGTGCATTTCATCAAAATATAGATAGGTTGGGTGTGCATTTCTTCAAAATATAGATAAAGTGGTTTGTAGTTGGTTCAGTGCCCATTTAAAGGGGTTGGAACTTGAAATCTAATTCTTTTGGTTCATAGTAGATGTAAGCAGGCATAAAAGTTGTAGTAGTAGTAATTTTTACATAATGGTTGATTGGCTGCAAGACTGATATGCTGGCTTGCTTGAGTGTTTTCGTAGCCACTTGTAAAATGAATTATTTTTGCTGATCTTCTTGGAACTATAAAATGAATTTGATCTTTGTCATGTCTGTCTCATGTTACTAAATGTATTGATTTTCTTCTTATGTTGTTAAATATTTCCATATATAATATGAAAAGTTATATGCATTGTTGGTCTTGTCATTGTTGTTGCTGTTTATTGTAGGAATCCATAGTTACTACTTCACATAAGGAGTCTATTTATAAAGTCCTCATGTCCAAAATGTTAGTGGAATTTGAATTAGAAAGTGGATCATCAATGCAATACAGATGGAAGTTAAAGGTAGTTTTGTTTTTCAATAATTTTAGTACCTACACATTTTGGCATCTAATGCATAGTGCATAAGTTTGTACTAGAAAATAGAGAATTTAGGAAACAAAAATCGATGCCAAAGTTAAAGGAATGGAAAGGGTTTGTTTTGGCATTTGATGCTGAGTGTTTAAGTTTGTACCAGAAAATAGAGAATTTAGGAAACAAAAATCGATGCCAAATTTAAAGGAATGGAAAGGGTACCATATCTACCAAAAGTAAGTCAAAATTTACATGCCTTAGAAGTAAAGGTATGAGCTAGCTTTTCTGGTTACTACAAAAGTTCAATATATCTAGATTGACATGTAGCCATGTAATATGGTTAAATTCATAGCAAGATCAAACAAACAAGTATCAAATTGAGCAATAAAGTCTTTTCAGAAGAAAAAAACAAATAAATAAATAAAAATAAAAAATAAATAAATAAATAAAATAAAATAAAATAAAAAATAAATAAAAAAATAAAATTAAAAAATAAAAAATAAAAAATAAAAATAAAAATAAAATAAAATAAAAATAAATAAAAATTAAAATTTTAAAAATTTTTAAAAAATTTTAAAAATTTTAAAAATTTTTAAAAATTTAAAATTGAAATCCAAGTAAATCTTTGATTAAAAAATAATTAATCAAAATCAAAATCAGAGCTAGAACTAGAAATATTTTTAAATAATGAAGTTCAAATGGTTTATAATATTTTTATTTAATTATGAATAATTCACAAATATATAATACCAATTTCTTTTACTGAGTTAACATAATTTTATATATGATTACATTGTTCATACCTCACCTACATCTCACCTCGACTCACCTACATCTCATCTGGGCTATATAAGGCCAAAAGTATAATGTGTGAAATATTTAGAGGAAAATTACGTGGTATCTATTTAATGGCAATGTCATAGATTGATCGATATTTTATTTAGAAATAAGTGTTGCAAATTTTTTGAGCCGTCCAACACATAATGGTGCAATACAGGACACAGTGGCACATAGTGGAGTATGCTCTGTCCAATAAATGTTATAATATCATACATAAATTGAATCAATATCTCTACTCATAGGATATTCTAAAAGTGTAGCTGCACATAAGAAATGTAAGTTCTTTTCTACTTGCAATGAATTCATAATTTTTTTCTAGGAAGAAAAAACTATACTCATATGATATACAAAAGCCCATGCATTTTATACTTACAATATCAAACAATGCTACGGAGCTAAAAGATGCTCATTTGCTAAATGTCAAGTTGGTCTTTGCAGGGCCGAAACATGATGATGGTGGTGATGATTTGATTTCATGGCAGATGAGGAAAACGTACGCCAGTAGGGCGAATCCACAAGCAATCCAAAGTTATATTGGTGTGGTTTGTGGGAAAGGATGAAATTACAATGGAGTCCTTATCAGACCAGGAGGTCACTGAGGGGTTCCTTGATACCTTATCTACATTCAGAACGATTCTGAAGAAGGGAAGCAACAACGTTGGTGAGGAAGATGAGAGTTCAGTGATAGACGACATTCTGAGGAGTGATTGGGGAAGGAATCCTCTGTCTTGGGGGTCTTATACCTATGTTCCTGTGGGCTCAATAGGGGATGATATTGATGTATTGGCTGAGCCATTGCAATATGCAGAGGATCAAACTACCAGCAAGCCTCTGCAAATTTTGTTTACAGGTTAGGCTACTGATAGACACTATTATTCAACAGAACTCATAGTGCCTATTTGAGTGGGTTGAGAGAAGCCAATAGATTGCTAAGATACTACAACATTATGAGCTATTGAAGTAGTTTCTCTCAAACCAAGCATGTTTGTTCGAACATAATAATAGTGTGAGTCAACTTCTTTGTATTGAGATGTTATGATTTAAGATCTTTGCTATTAACTTTCCTAGTTGATTTGACTTTTTCAGCTATCGAACTTCGATGCATCCATGTATCCAATAGATCATATTTCTTTTTGGCCTAAAATTTTCAGTGGGGCTATTCTATGAATCCATGGAGGTGTTCCATGAACAATTTCATGATGAGTAATTTGGACCAAGAAAGTGCAATGCATGAATGTAAGGGGAGAAGATAAATTCTTGACCATAAGTACACGAAGACAAATTGGACTTGAAATTAGCAATCATTGCAGATATATTTGTAGCAGAAGCATAATATTACAAACAGTACGAAAAAGGATAATAATAGTTATAGGTGATTGTGACCTCATGAGTTAGTTCATGTGGTTAAAGTGTTATGAATTGCAAATGTGAGGTTGTAGAGTCAAGTCTCTAGGATGGCTGCCTTTGTGAATGTCATGGGTGTCATTCGATGTCTCTGTTGGATTAGTTTGCCAAAATTCCAACTGGCTAGTTAACCTTGGTTACCATCCTCAAAATGATGCGAAGTGGCTAGTGGTGGGTGTGAATTTCATCAAAATATAATGTGGTTTGTAGTTGGTTCAGTGACCATTTAAAGAGGTTGGTGGCTGTGCATTTCATCAAAATATAGATATGGTGGGTGTGCATTTAATAAAAGTATAGGTAAATTGATTTTTAGTTGGTTCAGTGCCCATTTAAAGAGGTTGGAACTTGAAATCTATTTTTTTGGTTCAAAGTAGATGTAAAAAAGCATAAAAGTTGTAGTAGTAGTAATTTTTACATAATGGTTGATTGCCTGCAACACTAATATGCTTGCTTGCTTGAGTGTTTTGGTAGCCACTTGTAAAATGAATTATTTTTGTTGATCTTATTGGAATTATAAAATGAATTTGATCTCTGTCATGTCTCTCTCATGTTACTGAATGTATTGATTTTATTCTTATGTTGTTAAATATTTCTAGATATAATCTGAAAAGTTATCTACGTTGTTGGTCTTGTCATTGTTGTTGTTGTTTATTACAGGAGTCCATGGTTACTTCTTCATGTAAGGAGTCTATTTATAAAGTCCTCATGTCCAAAATGTTGGTGGAATCTTAATTAGAAAGTGGATCATTAATGGAATATAGATGGAAGTTTAAAGAAGTTTTGTTTTTCAATAATTTTAGTACTTACACTTTTTGACATCGGATGCAGAGTGCTTAAGTTTGTACCATAAAATGGAGAATTTAGGAAACAAAATTCAATGCCAAAGTTAAAGGATTGGAAAGGGTACCAGATCTACCAAAAGTAAGTCAAAATTTACAAGCCTTAGAAGTAAAGGTACGAGTTGGCATTTCTAATTACTACAAAAGTTTGCTATATCTGGATTGGCATGTAGCCATGTAATACTGTTAAATTGATAGCAAGATCAAACAAAAAAGTATCAGAATGAGCAATAAAGTCTTTTCAGAAAATCTTAAAAAAAATTAAGATTTTGAAATCCAAGTAAAGCTTTGATTAAAAAAATAATTAATAAAAATCAAAATTAGAGCTAGAACTAGAAATATCTGCTGTTAAATAATGAATTCAAATGGTTTATAATGTTTTTATTTAATTACAAATAATTCACAAATATATAATACCAATTTCTTTTACCGAATTAATATAATTTTTATTTATGATTATGTTGTTCATACCTCACCTACATCTCACCTCGACTCACCTACATCTCATTTGGACTATATAAGGCCAAAAGTATAATGTGTGAAATCTTCAGAGGAAAATGACATTGTATCTATTCAATGGCAATGTCATACATTGATCGATATTTTATTTAGAAAAGTGTTGCAAACTTTTTGAATCATCTAACACATAATGGTGCAATACAAGACACAGTGGCACATAGGGGAGTATGCTCTGTTGAGCAAATGTTATAATATCATAGATAAATGGAATCAATATCTCTACTCACACGATATTCTGAAAGTGCAGCTACACATAAGAAATGTATGTTCTTTTCTACTTGTAATGAATTCATAATTTTTTTCTAGGAAAAAAAACTATACTTATATGATATACAGATACCCATGTAGTTTATAGTTACAATATCAAACAATGCTAAGGAGCTAAAAGAGGCTCACTTGTTAAAGAAGTATTTTTCTATGATGCATGATTATGCTAAATAAGTGTTTTTCTAACATACACGATTCCAAAATTATTAGCTTTCTTTTTGTTGTTGGGTGCTGTGTCTCCATGAGAATTGTACGAATCAGTGAGGCTTGTTTCTGAGCTCTCGTCTTTCCTTTTGGGAATGGAGGCAAAGAATGTAGGTTATTTTCTTTCAAATGCGACTGGTTTTCTTTCTCATGGCTAATTAACGGTATCCTTGATTTCCTGTGTTTTGTTGATAGCGCTAATGCCTTTGTTTTTACAAGCCCCTTGTAAATAGAAAGGCTTTCATTCATAGCCTGTGATAGAAAGAAGAGGCCTTGGGTGTCTGGTATATAGGCCATAGATAGTTGCCTTCTATGCAAACCTCTAGTTTCCAAAGCCCTATTATGTGTTTTGGGTACTCTATTCAGTGTTCTCAGATTCTTCCCATATGGTGAACTCCCTTTCATGGAATGAAGCAAGCTTCCTACAAAAGAATATCTAGGGAACAATATTTCATGGGAATAATTTATGGATGCATGTTGATTTGAATTCATTGCAGAACAAGAAATTTGGGTTGCCATAGATCCTTATAAAAAAAACTAGGCCTTTGATTATGCTAATGGAAACACTGTTGGAGAAGACTTACACAAAAATTTGATCTAGAACCATTACCGTATGAGGGTAACTTATGACATTCCCTTTGCAACATCTAGTACAAATGCTAGTTAATAAATAAAATAAAATAAACCTCAATTATTTAATATAAAAATATTTATTCCTTATATTTCATTAAAAAAATTATAACTTCAAATTCCACATCAAACCACCCACAAGCTTACCAAACCATAAAGTCCACTTTAATGTGTTTATTTTTTATTTAAAATATTTATTAATGATAAAAATATGTAGTTGCATATAAAATTTAATTTTTTTTCTAAAGATATAGTTTAAAATAAAAAATGAATTCATGAATATAGTTTTAAAATCAAAATTGAATTGATGATAGTTACCTGAAACACATTGTTAGATAATTCTCAACATATTTATTTTCAAGTCATATTCTTATTATTATTTTTAATTAGGTATCTATCAAAATTGTTTTCTAATATTAAAATTCATTCTAAATTTTATATATAATTAAACAAAAATTATTACAATTATTTTAAATATTAAAATTAATAAATAAATTTTGTGTCAAATGATGTAGGTTTAATATGGTATTTGAAATCAATCCATGCTAGCATATCAATATGATTAAAATAAATAGTTTAGTCAATATTTATTATTATTTTAATTTTGAAAATATAATATAAGATGTATTACTTAAGTGAATGGGTAGTTTCATTTATTCTAAAATTTTAATTTTCTCTTTGAAATTCGCAGACGAGTTTGTTTAAATTGATGAACTTTATCAACAGAATCCCTTTTGTATGGGGTTATAATGTTAGATCTTAGACTTTTGTGATCCATATTGATAATGAGTCTCTCTTTCAAATTAATGACATTATTGAGTTTTGATATATAACATTTTAAAAAATACTAATAATAAAAATAACTAATTATATGTATACAACAAAAAATATTAATAACAAAAATACTCAATATGTGTCCGTGTAAAGAGAGAGAGAGTGTGCGAGAGTCTTTCAAATTAATGACATTATTGAGTTTTGATATATAACATTTTAAAAAATACTAATAATAAAAATAACTAAATATATGTATACAACAAAAAATATTAATAACAAAAATACTCAATATGTGTCCGTGTAAAGAGAGAGAGAGTGTGCGAGAGTGTGTTCCTCAAAACTATCAGTTGGAAACTCAATAATGTGATTCATTTGAATGACAATCTCATTATCAATATGAATCACAAAAGTCTAATATCTAATATAAATTATTTAAATTATTAATATGAAAATATCATTCACACCTGAGTTGTAACAAACAAACACATATCTTTTTAACTCTAGATCTTAACTCGGGATCTACCAAGGTCGAGAGGGATCATATCTCTTAAGAAAGAAATTAATTTTTTAGTGGATCTATGCTACTTTTGAGCAACACATTCTCTCTCTCTACACAGGGACATATTGAATTTTTTGTTATTAATATTTTTTGTTATATGCATATATTTAGTTATTTTTATTATTAATATTTTTTAAAATGATATATATCAAATCCAGATTAAACATTGATATGATTACAAATCTCTTTGGTACGTTAAATTAAAAAACACCTATTAATGGGAATAAGAACTATTACAAATCTCTTTTGTACCTTAAATTAAAAGAACCTATTAATGGAATAAGAATTCTCTCCCTCTTTCTTCTCTATGTTTGATATTAGAACATTTCTTTAATTATTAATTTGAAGAAAAAAAATTACACTTTTAGGAGTGAAAATATAAAAATTTCTTTTAACTTAAATTATTTTTATTTTTGTTTAACATAAATAGTGAAATATTTTGTTTATGTTATACTAAAATAGTTTTTGTTATTAAAATACAATTATATATATATACTATATATATATATATATTATATATATATATTTAATTTAATTATTTCAATATTTTATTTTTTTATATAAAATTTATGTGAAATCAAAATGAAAATTAAAGTATTTCATTTATGATAAACATCGATTTTTTTGTTATTATAATTTTAAATTAGCTTATTATTTTTAAATGTAAAATAATGTCACAACATCTTTCTCATCTCTCATATTAAGTTGTAAAAGACCTCTAGACACAATAATAGGTCTCTCAACACAACAATAATATAACAAAGCTTTCCACATTTTACCTAAATCATTAAACTTTTTCCTAACAAAAAGCTTCTCTTGCACATGCTTACAACTGGATTGAGGTGTCATCAATGCAGGAGTCCTGCCCTATGTCATTAAATTTAGCAGGGCGTAATTGTGATGACTACATATCATATAATTAATGGTTTACCATCAGCAACATCCGTTTGGATAAAGCATTGCGGATGCGGATGGTTCATCATCCCTTCGATATCCCTTCCCTTTCAACTTCGTCGTTCCTGTTTGGACATATTTGCCCAATGGACAACCTTGCCCGCCATCCCTTTGTCTCTTAGATAACAGGGCTCAACAAGATGTGGACCGGCGTCATTGATTTACCGAATTCCAAACCTTACAAGCCCATTGAATGTGGAACTTAAAACCGTTGGCGCCGCGTAAAGATCGTACTTATCATCAGGAAGTGGCATCATCAGTGACGATAGAAGAAATGGCGGAACCAATTATTTTTTTTCTCATCAATATAACGAAGCTTAAACCTTTTGCTATCTCACGATAATAAAAATGGGAGTAGTCTTTAGATTTTAATTTTTGAAGTTTTTTTTTGGATTTTTTTTATTAAAATTCGGTGATCAATGGAAATTGTGGCCCATTAAACTACTACGAGTTAACCTTATCCAATCTATTAAATAATGGATGAAAAACATATTAAGAGGAAATGGAGAGTTGCATTTAATTTTTATTAGTAAAAAAACATAAATTTAAATTAGTAATACCAGATATAATTATACCAAATATAAGTATTATTAATATATATTTTAAAATTATAATTAATGTTAGAAATTGAGAGATGTGGAGAAAGGGAGATTTCACACTAACTTCGACACATTTAGATCATGACTCCAATGTATTACATGGGAGGGGCTCAAAATGAGAACTACACATAACATGTAAGCATTACTTTCAACACTCTCCCTTAATGCTTACATTGAAAACACATATTACAACAACAATATAATATTTGTGTGACTCGTCTTCATCAATGTTCACATTCACTCTAGAATCTTGTAAACACAGTTTTTCTTCACCACCACATCTTGAGTGTAAAACTTCAGAAAACGTTTGCACTCGATATATTTGATTCCTCTCAACTCTTGATAGATTCCGAGTTAAATGGATCTATGCTAGCTTTGAGCAATACACTCTCTCTTTATATACAAACATATTGAATATCTTTGTTATTAATTCTTTTTGTGTATACATATATTTAGTTATTTTTATTATTAGTATTTTTCTAAATGTTATATATCAATTTCAAATTAAATTGGTACCGTAAATTAAAAAGCACCTATTAGTAGAATAAGAATTATTACAAATCTCCGTGGTAACTTAAATTAAAGAGCTCCTCTATTAATAGAATAAGAACTCTTTCTCTATATGTTTAATGTTGAAATTATTTACTCAACATGCATGTTGAGATACTTGATGTCTAACCCATATTAAACTTTTCTTTATTATTATTATTTTTTTTTAATTTAAATTACACCTCCCATTAATATGGAGTGTAAATACACCTAAAAAACTTTAATCATTTTATTTTTAGTTAATATAGACATCCTAAAATTTGCAAGAGGAAAATAGAAAGTATATGAAAATGTATACTAAGAAATTTAAGGTTTCAAAATTTATGGAGGTTGGATTTTAAAAATAATTATAGATTTAGGTGTGAAAAGAATATTAGACTAGCTAGTTGCAAAAAAGAAAAAAGAGGGAAAAAGATTGTTGAGAAATTCACTTATAAATAAAGGAGACAATTCTAGTTACTTATAAAATCTAATGATATATTATTGTTAAACATGAATACAATATATAAACTCTTGAGGAGGACAACCAATTGTAATTAGGTTGGGATTCCATGTGCATGCACTCCATATAACTCAAAAATACTTTGCCTATTTGGAAAGTAAGTCAAAAATAAACTAAGAAACCAAAAATTAGCAAAATCTCATCAAATTGAGTAAACTAGAAGTAGGTGGAGTTAAAAATCAATTAGACCTAACTAAGAGCTATCACATGCAAAATACAAAACATTTAGTAAATATGGTGGTTAATTGCAACAAAGTAGGGAGAACATGTGTACTCATTCTAGGAATGTTTATGCAAGAATTAATACCAATTTATGAATTGAAATAACCATATCATCCGTCAACTAGTATCTAGTTAGCACCACAGCTCATCCTAAGTGGCATAAAAACCCTAAAATTAAAAAATTCAACCAATAATAGAAAATATTCAATAATAAATAAAACTTAGTCATATGCGCCCCTTAAAATATGGACAGAAAGTCCAATGATAACAAAAACATAAGTCCCTCTAAATTACTAAGTGCAATTAACCCAACAACCCCCTTAAAGCCCCCCATAGAGAGATATGCCCATGCATGAGTGCGAATAATTCTCAGCCATGTTACAGATTCATGAAACAACTTATGCAATACACATATGAGAAGAGTGAGGTAAAGAGGGCAGGGAAGCATTTTTTGAAGAAGTCCAATACAGTAATCGAGACTCACCATGTGGCGACATTGTATAGAAGCAGCGAGCGTAACGAACAGAAAGAACATCCTTGAAAAAAATGTGGATTATAAAAATGGTAAATAATTAATTTCTTTTCTCAGTTAATGATGTTTTTCTCAGAGGGATAATTATTATTCAACCAACAAGATGATATCATTATTAATATTATAATTATTCACAACCAAATCGCCACATAGTCAAGATGCTTGTAGCAACTCGTGGGACTAGGAGATAGATCTGTGCCGAGTCCCGACTCACGTGATACAGACACATAGAACGAGTCCCATTATTAGTTGGTAATTCAAAAACCAGACTGCCAATCATTAAATCCTACGGTTTCAATCTACTGTAATGTCGGTTATGACATTTTTATAGAGAGGATTGGTTACTCGGAGAATTTTTTACTTATTTGACAGCCAAATTGTCCTTGCTCGTCAAAATTCATTCCTCTCAGAGATTGAGAACGATAAATAGAAATGTGAGTACATTTGTTTGCTTGCCTACGCAAATAGGCTTGGTCTACCTGCTAAATTCTCACGGGAATCTATAATAAAAATCAACCCTATTAAATTAATAAAAAGCTAAACCCAACAAAAAAAATCATAAAATTTTTAAAGGTATTGATAGTATAATAACATTTGATTATTAACACTAAAAGATTCTTGATGTGTTTGTGTTATGCACTCAAAACGTTTCTTCTTACTAAACACGAAGTTGTGGCCCTCCATCTCTGTCGGCGTGCGTCCAGATTCTGAAAAGCGACTATTTTCGTGAACCGGCCGCACATGCTCATTCAATTCATATGCAATCCGAGCATTCAGTTACGCTCAATTTCAATTATATATTCATGAATGTCCTTTTCTGTCCAAATTCATGTAATAGTTAACACGTTGCGCACAGATTCTGGGTCCGGCCCCGACCGCCGCCGCCGCCGCCTTCTCTGAGATATAGGTGCAAAAACGATTCCCTTCCGCTCCTCCCATGACGTTTAAGATGGAAATTGGCGATTAAATTATTTGGTTCTCAGGGCCAGAAATTGACGTTTGATGTTTAACCGGAAAGTGGATGTCGTTCAATAGTATGATGTTGTCATGGGATTGTGTAAAGATGGATCGATTTTAAATATTTTATAATCTCATTTTTTTACTGTTGTGAGTATCACTCAATGTAATGAGTGCTAAGTGAACTATTCAAAAAAATCATGAGAAATTAGTTAGTTATGACTACCTCTTATGGAAATGGTCATACGTGAATGACTTACTTAACGCAGTTGAATCCCAAAATGATATCTAATATTATTTTAATTTTTAATTTTTATATGTGATTCTTATTCTCAATTTTCTTTACAAAATTGGATATGTATATATTTATATATTAGTATAGATTTATTTTAAATATGGATCTATCATGAATTTCAGGATCAATTTCTTCACTTATAAATTTAAAATATAGTTTTTAGATTATTATATATATATATATATATATATATATATATATATATATGACTCTCAATCCAATGAGCTTATGGACTCAATAAGTAACAAAATACCAAGGCAACCCACTTTATAGATTCTGAACATGTAATTAATGGATTTCATTCTTTTTTCCATCAAAATTATCAATAAACACTAAACTATAAATTAATTAAGTGTATACCTAAAAAATAAAAATATATATGATGTAATAAAACAATTTTGAATGATGATAATAATTATTATTGATTTTGATGGAATTTTTTTTTTCTTTCTTAAATTTATTTAAAAAAATATTTTGTATTTATATTTTTTAAAATAAATATGTTTAATTTAGTAATTATGTTTTAAAAAATTACGAAGATCAATGTTATAATAAATATTTTGAAATTGTGATTTAATAGGTATATATAGAATAAATTTAAAGAAATATTTATTTATCTTCAACCCTTTTCATGTTACAAATATAAGAAATTATTTCTACTCATAATGCTTTAGGGATTGTCCAACACTTTCTTACACCATGGAGCTTGTGAGAGTTTGTTTTTATTTTAGCAATGTTAATTTTCTTCTTTACACTAAATCAATTTATCTTCAACCCTCTTCATATTACAAATATAACAAATTCTTTTGACTCATAATGTTTTAAGAATTGTCCAATACCTTCTTACACCATGGAGCTTGTGAGAGTTTGTTTTTATTTTAACAATGCTAATTTTCTTCTTTAAACTAAATCAAAATAGAGATGTATCTTTAGTATTTTACATTAGGATTGAGCACCTCCTTTAAATAATATCTTTATTTTTTTAACACTAACTCCATGCTATAGAAAAAATGGTTTTGACTAGATTTTGAAATAATGTTGGGAAACCCCTTATATTTCATGTTGTTTACGTTGCTCTAGTACAAAAGGTAGATAGTGATAGTCATGCTCTCAATGGGTAAAGACTAGCTTCTATGAGGAGGATAGGATAAGGTGTATTGTGTTTGATTTTGAGCTCATAAATTATAAAACAGTTTTGGATTTGCTTTATGTTTCTCCATGATGATCTAGAGGTGTTTCAACCTCAAAGAGTCTCAAAGGAAAGTTCTTTTTAATTCCATAGCCAAAGTTCAATTATTTTCAAGTCCATAATAAACTTTCCACCCTCCATTTATCATTTTCTCATAGTAGCTTTGGATAAAGATTGATTTTGAGATATTTGTATGAAGTCATTTCTTCCAAATTGTTATTAGTATTTTATTTTATTTTCATTTTGTAACTAGATGAATTTGTGTGAAGTCATTTCTTCCAAATTGTTATTAGTATTTTTTTTTTTTCATTTTGTAACTAGATGAATCTACAACTAGGTTAGTCTCGTACTCGCTTGACACATGGTTGATTTTGGCCTCAACAACTATACCTCTAGGGTCTATGACTTCTCTTCCTCTCGATAGATAGGAGATTGAACCTTATATTTCTTAGTATACATGGTTTCATATCACTTTGATCACCAATTAAGCTTCCACGCCCAGTCTCACTTCTTCCACATTGTTATTGTCATACATGAAATGGGTATAAGTGGGCTTTTTGGATTTATTATCATAAGTTTTGTTCTGTCACTGTTAATAGTTATATCCATACTAGAGAAGAAATCTTTTAGAAATTTAAGTTGTTTGTTGAGATCATAGGGATTTGTTTGACATAAAAACAATATCACAATGCACAAAAAAAACAATCACTATAATAATAAAAGTGTAACTAACAAAACTTGTTTTTTTTGCAAAACTCTTTAACTTGTCAATATATATGCTAAAAAGTACAACAATGAGCAAAATCTTACTTAATTCTTATATTATGATCTTTTTTTCCTATTAATCCTTAGGCTTCATTTATTACATGAACTCCAAAAATGAAAAATAACCAAACATAAAACCAAAATGTAAAAATTAATCCCATATTAATGTTAAAACAAATTTATTTGCCAACAAAAAATAATGCTTTGTTAGTTGTTCATCAACATTTCAATTAATAAAATATTCATAGATTATATATATAGAAAAAATGTAATTAATAAACTGTTAATTTTTATTTTTAAAAAAACTTATATTCCTTTTACTTTATAATAAGAGGTTTTTAATATTAAATTTGTAATTATTGTTAAAAGATATTTCTACTATGAAATAATTGTTAAAATTAAATATATTGAAAATTTGTAATTTAAATATGCGTAATTTTTTATTTTAAATAATATATATTTTTTATTTTATAATAGAAATTAAAATCTAAATTTTAACATTTTAAAAGGCGGTGAAACTTACTTCTATTGGGAACTCTCCATCTTTAAAGATTAACAATGTTAATATAAAAAATTATAATATTTTTGCTAGTTTATGATATAAATAAAAATTATTACTCAAAATATATTAAAATAATTAATCTATTTTATTTCAATTCGAATAAAATAGAATGACCTTCAATATTTTATATAAAAATAATATTCTTTATTATTTAATAGAAAATAATATAATTCAAAATTCACATAAAACACTCACAAGCCCAACCAAACCATAAGTTCACTTTAATGTTTATTATGAAAAAATAATAGTTGCATATAAATTTTAGAAATTTATAACTAAATATAGTTTAAAAGAACTTTATAAAATCAAAGCTGAATTCATGATAGTTACGTGAAACACATTTTTAGATGATTCTCGATATATTTATTTTCAATTCATATTCTTATTATTTTTTTAAGTAGGCATCTATCAAAATTGTTTCGAAATATTAAAATTAATAAAAAAGTTTTTTTAAATTTTATTCTATTTTAAAAAATTATTAAAAATTATTTTTAAATATAAAAAATTAATAAATAAATTTTGTTTCCATTATTTATACATTTACATTTTCAAATAGTGCACATAATGTAGGTTCATAATATGGTATTTCAAATCAACCCATGCTAGATATGATATGATTAAAATAAATAATTTAGTAATATATATATTTTAATTTTGAAAAATATTATTAGATGCATTACTCAAGTGTAATCATTTATTTTGATTTTTTTTTTTTTTTTTGAAATTGTAGATGGTTTTGTTTAATCGATGAATTTTATCAACAAAATCTCTTCCCTATAGGGTTATAGACTTTTGTGATCCATATTGATAATGAATCTCTCTTTCAGAGTAATCATGATATATAACATTTTTAAAAATACTAATAATAAAAATAACTAAATATATGCATACAACAAAAAAATAGTAATAACAAAAATATTCATTATCTTCCTGTGTAAAGAGAGAGAGCATGTGTTGCTCAAAATTAGCATAGATCCATTTAACTCACAATCTATCAATGGTTGAGAGGAACCAAAGCTCTTTAGTGCAAACCTTTGTCCAACGATAAACCACATTAGTTGGAAACTCAATAATGTGATTCATCCAAATGATAATCTCATTATCAATATGGATCAAAAAAAGTCTAAGATCTAATATAATTTATTTAAATTAAAAATATTAAAATATCATTCAGACCTAACTTGTAACAAACAGTATAAGATGTATTTAACTCTTGATCTTACCAAAACGTCAATGGATAACAAAACAAAAATATGAGTGTAAAAAATGAAGAAAAGGTTTGGCACTATAATGCTTGGTCCCGATACTCTAAAATATTGAGTTTAAAATGGATATACAGTTTGAGGCAACACATTTCTCGCTCTTACAAAGACCATGAAAAAATTCATTTGTTGTATGCATTATATTTAGTATTTTTTATTATTTAATAATTTAAAAATTGCTATATATCAAATCCCCTCGAGTACGAATATATAATATCTCAAAAACTTCTTTGGTACGTAAATTAAAAATAACCTATTAATGAAATAAGAACTATCTCCCTCTTTCTCATCTATATAATAGTTTGATATTAGAACATTTCTTTGTTATTAATTTTAAAAAATTTAAACGTAAGAGTGAAAATATAAGATCTATCTAATTATTTTATTTTATTTTAAATGTATTGACATGAATATTTGTTTTGTTATAGGTAAATATTATTAAAATATCTAATTTGTTAAAACTTCAATTTGCTACTATAATAAAAAAAATAAAATAAAAATATTTATTATCAACACAATTGGTTATTATTAAAAAAAATTAAATATTATAAAAAATATAAAATAATGTCATAACATCACTCCACTCTTTGCAATTAAAACCAAGAATGCCTTCTTGACAACTAATAATAAGAATATAACCACACATAACTAGACACAACAATAATGTAACAAAACTTCCACATTTAACCTAGATCTTTGAACTTTTTCATAAAGGTGGCCAATCAAAAAGCTTCTCTTGCACATTGTCATCATCAAAACTTCCACATTTAACCTAAATCTTTAAACTTTTTCATAAAGGTGGCCAATCAAAAAGCTTCTCTTGCACATGCTTACAGTTTGATTGAGGTGTCATCATCGTTTGCATACAGGAGTGCTGTCCTATGTCATTAAATTTAGGAGGAGGAAGTTGTGATGACCACATATTATGAAAATTAATGGTTTAACATCAGCAACATCCTTTTGGACAAAGCATTAGGGATACGGATGGTACATCATCCCTTCGATATGCTTCCCTTTCAACTTCGTCGTTCCTGTTTGGAAATATTTGCACTGTGGACCGGCTCAACAAGATGTGGGCCGGCGGGATAGAGTGAGTTATTGATTTACAGAGAGATAATAGGTTATAATCAGCACACCGAATTCCAACCCTACAAGCCCGTTGAATGTGGTACTTAACCCTTAACCATTGGTGAAGATCGTACGTATCATCAGTGACGATAGAAAGAATGGCGGGAACCAATTCTTTTTTTCACATCAATATAACGATGCCTAAACCTCTTGCTATCGCAAGATAATAAAAATGGGAGTAGTTTTAGATTTAGCTTTTGGATATTTTATTAAAATTTGTTAAAAATTTTGTGTTTAAATTTTAATTGTGTTGCTTAAATTGATTTTTTTTAGATTTAATATCATCACAATTTTATAATGTTTTAATAATTTTTTTTATTAAATTATAATTTCAATATCTCTACTAAATTATTAATAAATTAAATGAAAATAACTAAAACATTTTTTAAAAAAATCTATTAAAATTATTCAAAATACAAAATTTCAAAAGTATAAACAATAGAGTAATTAAATAATTTATGAAAAACATATTAATAGAAAGTTGAGAGTTGCATTCAACTTCTATTATTTATTAAATCAGAGTAAAAAAGAATAAACTTGTATTAGAAATACAAAATATAATTATTATTCATATACATATAGATTGATAGCTTATTTTTTAAAATTATAATTAATGTTAGAAATTGAGAGATGTGGAGAGAGTGATATTTGACACTAACTTCCCCACATCTAGATTATGACTCCAATTCATTACATTACGATCAACAACTTTTAGACTGATGCTGAGGGACTCACAATGACAACTACACATGACATGCAAGCATTACTTCTAACAACCTCAATGCTTACATGGAAAATATTGAAAACACATATTACAACAATAATATAATATTTCTGTGACTGGTCTTCATCAACATTCACATTCTCTGGAATCTTGCAAACGCTGCTCTTTCTTCACCAACACATCTTAGAGTTGTCGCTTGACATCCATTTAAAACTTACAATTAACACTTCTTGATTACCCAAAGAATAACCTAGATACTAAATATCTCTATAGACATACCACTGTTCTAATAATAAGCATTGAAATATACTTTTAATTGTATATACAAGCTATCTATATATTAAACAGACCATCATAAAACTGACCTTTTTGACCAACACACTTCCATAAAAAATATACAGTAATTAATACTCTTGAAGCCAGAAGCACAAGAACACGCATCAGCGTATAACAAAATCACATAAAAAAACACAGAAAAGTGGATAACCATTAACTTGAAAAATGCTTTTTTTGTTCATTAACTTATCTTTCAATTTTAAAAATAAACTCATAATAGCTTTGGTTTTAAAAATCATACATACTGCAACCGTGACATATCTGTGGCTATAACGTATTTGACACCATGGACAGTGAAGAATGTCATGTGGATGCCAAGCTGGTTATGTTTGCTGGGTAAAGATAGATCTGGAATCCGACGAAGAAAGATCTCGGAAATTGCATGCTCAATTAATTGGAAGAAAGATCTCGGAAATTGCATGCTCAATTAAGCACACCATTCGTCGCTGTTCATTAATGCTCAATTAATTGGAAGAAAGATCTCGGAAATTGCATGCTCAATTAAGCACACCATTCGTCCTCGCTGTTCATTCACTATATGTTAGGTCCATCTTAAATATAAGAAAAAGCAGTAGTCTATAACGCGATTTTTTGAAAGCTTTTCCGGCAGATTTTTCCGGTCAAAATCCGGCAGCAATTCATTGGAATCTCAAGTTTGATAGCTAGTTTCTGCACCAAGATATGGCAGTTAAAAAAACCATTTTAAAACTGCTAAAAATCATAAGATTTAACTCATTTTCTTTCGCTCGGGATTCCGTCACCTGAATCTTCAAAAAGTCGCCATTATAGACAACTCCTAGAAAATCTAAATTAATTTATTAGATTAAATAATATTTATTTATTATTAGATATTTTTTTGAATGTATATCAATTTTATATTAATTATTAAAAAATTAATATATTTACTTATATTTAATTAATTTAATTATCTTATTTTTTCCTTATATAAAATTTATATCTATATATTAAATATGTAATATATAAATATAATATTTTTACATTAATATTTAAATATTTAAAATTATTATATAATTAAATTTCTTATTAAAATTAACCATATTAAATTAATTAAAACTAAACCCAACAAAAAAAACATAAAATTTTAAAAGAATTGATAGTATAAGAACACGGATTACTTCAATTAAAAGATTCTGGATGTGTTTGTTTTTTCCACTCGAAACGTTAATCTTACTGAACACGAAGTTGTGGCTCTCCATCTCCGTTCGCGGTGTGTCGAGGTGTACTATAGAGCATTAAATGCCTGGTTACATGTGTTTGGGTTATCTCTTTAACACACGTGTTCGTATTTTTTATTTATCTATCACTACCAGTCGGTGCTAAAGAGCTAAAAGAAGCGCATGTAGTTGGGCATTTAATGCCCTATAGTATATCTGTTTTTTTTATTTATCTATCACTGCACGTGTGTTAAAGAGCTAACAAAGCACATATAACCAGACATTTAATGCCCTATAATATACCCTTTAGCTCTGCCTTTCTCAAAATTAGGAATGCCAACTATTTTCGTGGACCCACCTCAGATGATGCTGATTCAATTCACATGTAATTGGAAGATTCCATTTACTCCATTTCAATTAGCAGTAGTCTATAACGCGACTTTTTGAAAGCTTTTCCTGCGTATTTTTCTGGTCAAAATCCGGCAGCAATTCGTTGGAATCCCAAGTTTGATAGCTAGTTTCTGCACAATCAATGGCTCCAGGGGTTTTTCAGGGCGCTGAATCCAAATATATAGTTAAAAAAACATTTTAACGGTTAAAAATCAAGATTTAACCTCATTTCTTCTGCTGGATTCCGTCACCGGAATCTCCAAAAAATCGCATTATAGACAACTCCTTTCAATTATATATTCATAATTATCCTTTTCTGTACAAATTCATGTAATAGTTACCACGTTGCACCCACTTTCCGCCCGCGCAGTGCCGTACTGAATTATATATATATAATAATTATTTAGCGGGAGTGATGGGTTCGTCTCAATGTTTAACGGAAAATTGATTATTGAAAAAGTGATAGGTTGAAGAGTAAGATGTTTGTCTGTAAAATTATCAGCAAGATAATGTAAAATTAGATGAATTTAAACATTATATTACAAAATTTTAATTTGTACATATCGTTCACACTAATTTTTTGTTACAAAATTGATATATATTTATATGTAAATGTCAAAAATACTAACAAAATTCATTTTACAAATTTTAAACCTTTAAGAGAATTTCTTCCACATAAATCACAAGAAATTTTATTTATCGAGGCGTCTAGAACCAAAGTTGGGTTCATCGTCAAGACAAGTTGAATTATCAGATGAGGGTTAGTATGATTAAATAGATAGAGCGGAAACTCCAAGGGCTGTATTCCAAGACGAGGATTTGACTGGATTAGAGAAATAACCAGTGTTTAATTACAAAAATTGATTTAGGTTTATTAAAATCTTAAAAATGAATAGACCCTTTTTAACCACTTATATCTATAATAACCTAAATTAATTTACATTAATAATTAGTTATGAAGTAATTTGTATCTAAAAAGTTAGAGTAATTAATAGTTAAATATAAACATTATTAAATACATAAATATCAGGATATATATATAAGTCAAAAGGCCTAATTCTATATACCAATAAATAATAAAATTAAATTAATCTAAAATATACTTATAATAGAAATTAATCGAGTAATAGAGTAAATTAAAAAAAAATATATATCTATACTTTATAATTATTTAATTATTTTAAATAATCTATATATATATATATATATATAAAATAAAAAATAATTTAATATAATAATATAAACAATAAATAAATAATAAACATAAACAATAAAATAAATATTCACTAACTACTAAACATATAAATAAATAAAACAAACTCACCAAGTTATTTACATCTCAATAAAAGAGTATTGCTAGTTATAAAGGATTAAAAAGAGGGTTAATTAACAAGTTGTAATATATATTACATTTATAATATTACTAAAAAATATTAAAATAAATTATTTTTAATTCAAAGATAGTTCAATATTTGAAAAAATAATAATGATTAGAGTAATTCTGGTTTAATCAAAGTTATCAATAAACACTAAAACTATAATTTATTGAGTAAAATATTTTAAAATATATATTATATAGGTTAATTAAAATTGATTTTGAGTGATGATAATAATTATTATTGATTTTCATATGAATTAAATTTGTTTTATTTTTAAAATAATTAAAATACATATATTTTTGTATTTATTATTTATAAATAAATGTGTTATTTATTTGTTAAATAATATTTTAAAACTATTAGGAAAGTCAATATATAATAAATATTTTGAAATTGTGATTTAATATAGGTATATGTAGGATAAATTTGAAGAAAGTGTTATTTATCTTCAACTTTTTTAATGCTATAAATATAATAATTTTTTTTGGCTCGTAATGCTTTAGGAATTGTCCAACACCCTCTTACACTGTGGAACTTCTGAGAGTTTGCTTTTATTTTAGTAATGTTAATTTTTTTCTTTATAGTAAATCAAAATAGAGAGATACTTTTGGTACTTTACATTAGCATTGAGCATCTCCTACAAATATTATCTTTAATTTTTTTTTACCCTTTCATTCCTTGCTATAGTCAAAAGTGGTTTTGACTAGAGCAATGATCTTGGGAAGCCTCTTGTCTTCCATGTTGTTTATCTTGTTCTAGTACAAAAGGTACAGAGAGATAGTCATGCTCTTCTATGAGGAGGATAGGATATGGTGTATTGTGTTTGATTTTGAGCTTATAAGTTATACAACAATTTTGGGTTTACTCTAACTTTCTCCATGATTATCTAGAGGTGTTACAACCTCAAACTTTACAATGGAATAAGATAATAGGAGTGACAAGAGTCTCAAAGAGAAATTGTTTTTATTCCATAGCCAAAGGTCCATTATTTTCAAGTCCATGATAAGCTTTCCACCTTCCATTTATCCTTTTCTCAATGCTATAGTTCTAGCTAAGCTTTGAATGAAGATCAATTTTGAGATATTTATATGAAGTCTCTTCTTCATGTTGTTTTTTGTTTTTCTGTCTAAATTTTGCTTCTTATTTTTTTCCAATTTGTAACAAAATGACCCTATACCTTGGTTAGTCTCCTTTATAACTTAAATTAAGAATCTGTCATATTTAATAGAATAGGAACTTTCTCACTCTCTTCATAATTATAATTGGTTGATGTTAAATTATTTAGCCAACATGCATGTTGACATATTTATAACTGTCTAAACACAATATTAATTTTCCGTTTATTATTATATTTTTTTAAAATTTAAATTACACCTCCCTATTAAATGGGAGTGAATTACACAGGAATAAATTAAAAAAACTTAACGTTAAATCATATTTTATTTTTAGTAATATTGAACATTGAAATATTATTGTTTAATTTTATAGTTAAAATATTTTGTGTTGTCATTAAAAGTATATCACTATTTTAGAATAAATCTTTTTTTTCAATTACTTTTATCTTTATTATAAAGTTAATGTTAATAAAATGAAAAATGAAAATATTTTATTTAGACTCACATCACTTTTTTTGTTATTAATATTTTTAAATTTTATGTAGTGAGGTTACTTGGATATATATTAAATGTAACGTTATATTAACATCTATTAATCTCTTATCTCTTTCATATTTGAATTTTTTTCGTTATAAATATTTTTAATTTGTTTAATAAATTTACTTTATTATTTTTAAATGTAACATTATATTACAACATCTATCTCATCTTTTTCATATTTAAATTATAGAACACCTTTGTTGCATCACAACATCTCTCCCCTACTTAAATTGTATAACTCCCCAGACACAATAATAATGTAACAAAATTTAACCAAACTTCCACATATAATATAAATCATTATACTTTTTCATAAAGGTGGCCAACCAAAAGAAATGTTGATTATAAAAATGGTAATAATCCATTTCTTTTGTCAGGTAATGATGTTTTTTTAATTAAGCTATACAATGCCATTCTCAAAGCAATAATTATTATTCAACAAACAAGTTGCTGTCATTATTACTATTATAATTATTTGACAGCCAAATGGCCACATAGCCAAGATGGTTGTAGCAACTCGTGAGACTAGGAGAGAGATTCCTACTGTGCCGAGTCCCATATCACATGATACAGACACACACAACGAGCCCCATGATTAGTTGGGGCTTCAAAAACCAGACCGCCCATCATTAAATCTGACGGTTTCAAACTACTGTAATGTCTGTTATGACATTTTTAAAGAGAGATTGGTTATTCGGAAATTTTTTTATTTATTTGACGGCCAAATTGCCCTTGCCCGTCAAAATTCATTCCCCTGAGATCTGAGACATTGGGAACGATAAATAGATAATTGGAGTACATTGGTTTTATTTGCTTATTATATAAATTTCGCGCTCTAATTTTTTAATGGTAAAAATGAATTCAGTATCATGAATATAGTGGTGAATTGAATGGGTGAATTAAGATTTAGGAGTGCCCTAAGAGGTACTAGATCACTGTCTAAACTATATATACTTTAAATTATTAAAATCACAAGATTTCTTTATTTATATGTATAAAATAACTAAAAAAATATGAATTAAAAAAACTATTCGTAACTATGAGTACAATATTAAATTTAAAAATTAATAAAAAGAATATTTTTCTTCTTATGTAGAAAGAGAGTAAGTTGTGTTCAGCACCATTCATGCTTCCATATGGTGTTATTAAGATATTTTTATTTTCTGTTAAAAGCTTAAAGAGATTATGGTTGTTGTTCTCTTCCCTTCACTATGATCAAGGGCCTAAGGCATTTTTTTTTTTTTTTTTTGCCCCTTTATGATTTATGTTCAAGACCTTAAGACATACTTATGTTGTGTAGGAACATTTTATATGTCCACATATCTAAATACAATCACTATAAAATTAAAATTATATTTTAATAATTATGAAGGTCATATTATAATTAAATATTTTGGAATCTGATTTAATATAGGTATATATACGATAAATTTAAAGAAAGTGTTATTGATCTTCAACCTTGTTAACATTACAAAGATAACAAATTCTTTGGACTTATAATTGCCCAACACCCTCTTACAACAAACAACTTGTGAGAGTTGTCTTTTATTTCAACAATGTTAGTTTTCTTCTTTGCACTAAATCAAAATAGAAGGATACTCTTTTAAGTAATAGCTTAACTCTTTTTTGCTATCTAATATTTTGTTGTAAGCAAAAGTGGCCTTGACTATAGTTTGAAATGATCTTTGCAAACCCCTCATTTTCCATGTTGTTTATCATGTTCTAGTACATTAGGTACGTATTGATAGTCATGCTCTCAATGGTTAAAGGCTAGCTTCTATGGGTGTTTCTAAGAAAACTAGTGTTTTGTCAAACGACTAGCCCTCTAGGTTTGGCAGCTACCCTAGAAATAATAGTTTAAAGCAATTCAACGATTTCTTCTATGTGTAACAGATAAGAGAAATATAATAAAACCAAACCTGTAATTTATGCTTAATCCCTTTGCTTGATCTCTTCTCCCCCTTGATATAGCTTGCAACTCCTCCCCATACTTAACCTGCTTGGAGAGTACTTGCACAAGTACAAAAGAAAAGAATGATCAAAGCATCGTAATCTATTACAACATAAATATTATAGAATCAGATATATAAGGAACAAATGATAGCATTCACAATTGCACAATCATATGGAAGGAAACTTGAAGAACTTTATTAATAGAAAGGAGAATTACAACCCAATTGTTTGATCCAACATCATCCTCCCAGCTTCAATCCCTCTTCACCTCATGAAATAGCAATATCACACCAACAATACAATGCTCTTTCCTCAATTACAAACTATCAACATTTCCTTGCAATTCACAATCTTCTAGCCTCCAGATGTCTTAGATGAGGGATTGATTTATAGATATGTGCAAGGGTGTGAGTCATCCATGGGGTTTTGATTACTGTCATTCCACTTGTTACAATTGGTTCCACTTGGAGATTTCTTAGATCTCTTACTCATTCCTAGGTGAATTCAGAGAGGCAAGTGGCACAGGAGAAGTTTCTAGAAGATTCCATGAGCAACCACCTAGCAAACTATCTCAGAAGGCCCAAATAGTATGCATCACACCCTGGCAGTATTCCACTCAGTATGCATTGCACTTTGCCAGTGGAGCAGTCAGTATGGTTTAGTTTAAGCCATTTCTAGATGGTTTCTTAGGTGGCACTTTTGGGGAATGATGTAATTAGATGACTATGTTCTTTTAGGGTATGAAACAACTCTTTTAGGGGTTGATGAGCCCAAGTTTAAGTTTGGGGTTTATGTGCCCAAATATGTCTATAACAGTTGCCCCCTAAAGCATGAAGTTGTAAATTTTGATGTCGGGTGAAATGCTTTATCATGAGGATCCAAAGTTTTGAACTGGAAGGTGACCTACATAAGTTACAATACAATACATCATCATAATATAGTTTTCATGATCTAGCTGAGGGAGGCATTCCCATGCTCAGCTTTATAAATTCATTTCATGTACATAAATCAGATAGTCATCTGTAGATGCAGATTGGTGATTCTTTAGATGTAGAGTCATCATCCTTGGTTTGGATGACCATTTGTGCAGCGCCTTTGTACATTTGATGTTTTTATATCCCTGAATATATCGCATCCTAAATGGATGAAACTAAATCCGAGGTCTCCAAACTCATTCAATATTTTCCAGATGTACAAGTCGATCCACGTGAAGAGATGTTTTGGAGTCGAACATGGAAAGACATCGCCTGATTACCAGCCAATGACGTAAGTTGTTAATAGATGTGAGAGGAATCATCAATAATGATAATGACCCTCAAGGTACTACAATACAATTCACATGGTGTGAATATATGATCTGATATCGAACACCATGCAAAATCTTTCGGTCGAAGGCCATTGATGTCAACCTGTTACCAGAAGTGAGAAACTTGTCATTGATGTATGCAAGCTTCAAAGCACTAAAAGGGGTGTTTCTAAGTTAACTTCTTGGATAATGAGTTGATGTCAACAAGAAGTGACTCATCATAGGAGGGCCTTGATGTATCCCACATCTATGACATGAAACAAAACAAATGATTTCTGGAGGTGAAAACGAACTGACGAGACAAGGTTCAAGAATGGCGGTTGTGAAAAAAATGAAGGTTTGAGGTATTGCAATGGACAAGACATTAACTGGATGGTGTTTTCTCAACTGAATGACTTCTCTTGAACATGTTAGCGACACTGAGATGAATTGGTAGTGTTAACCCCAAAATATGGATGGTATGAAAGACCAATGGTGAGATGACTAGTGAACAGAATAACCCAACCCAACTCAATAATGGAGATGAAGTTAAAGTGTCATGTTCAAGAGCAACCTGCTACCATAAATTCTTCAAGTTTCTTCCCTTTTTCTCCAGTCATTGCTGACTAGTACCTTTTGTTTTTGTCAAGCTTGAGGAGGATAACATATGCTTGTTCTATAATTTGCCCTTCGGGTAAACCTGTTGCTATGTTTTAACGAGTCTAGTGACAGTGAAACTTGGTCTCGTTTGGAATGGACAAGTTTGTCACTATTGTTTTAATGAGTTTAATGACAAGAATAACTCGGTCCTTTTCATGTTTAGAGATTTTGAATAGGGACAAAAAGAAAAATCCGTAGGTTCTTTTTCATAAAATAATCCCTTAGGTCTGAAAAAGGATAAAATAATACAAAAGGGATGACTTTTCCAATCACTTTAACGAGTTGAAGAAGACAAGCGCTCAACTTTTTCGTAAGATAATCCCTCGGGTCTGAAAAAGTATAAAATCATACAGGAAGGATGACTTTTCTAATCACTTTAACGAGCTGAAAAAGACAAGTGGTAAACAATCTTTTCATATTTAACAAGTATGAAAAGGGTTTAAAGGAGACTCAATTTTGAGGAACGAGTGGTGTCTAGGCTAGCAACTGGTTCCGGTGAATTTGGAACTTCTCAAAACATGTTGATTTCTGTGAAGAGGTTGGCTAATAAGACTACTCATTGCAATTGTTCCTCAAAAAGGGTAAAACAACCAAGTGGAAGCGCATGAGTAGCCAAAGGAATGGTGGTGATGGAATGTACACAACCAAGGCTCAAAAGGTTGATAGAATGGCAATCACAGGGGTTTAAAATTGAAAATGGGTTCATTTTTTGGCAAGCTTGAACCATGGGGAAATATGCTTGGATTCAGTTTCATTTTTTATACAAGCTTGAAATGAATAAACTATGCTTGGAGTCAGTTTCATTTTTACACAAGCTCGAAACAACAAAAATATGCTTGAAAAATGCCCACAACATCATGAAAAGGAGAGTCTCCTGTGACTAGATGGAAGTCACTGCGGTGAAGCAGGATAGCTTCGTCTAGAATAGACAAAGGTAAATGGTGTGATAGACAGGTGCGACAGGCCAATCACATAACCTACAAGGAAACTTATCTTTACAAGTAGGTGCATGCCCCCAAGCTTCATTACATTCACTAGACTACTCGTGGCTATCAAGTGGATGGAATGAAGGTTCAATTGATACCATTGTTGCAAATGGACTATTTAGGGATGATGATTGACTTAGAGTTATGCTTGGACTAGGAAATGAAAGCTGGTCAATGGTGATAATTTTTCCTTCATGTGGGAAACACATCACTCAGAAGAGTGTTGAAACAATGGCTTCCATGTCATAAACATAGTCACAACCAAGAAGTAAATTGTAATATAATGGTCCTCGGACTATCATCACATTCAGATGAATGATTTTCCCTCCCAAAGTGATCTGTAACTTAGGAAGGATCCCTAACGGTCGACTGGTTCTTTTGTTAAAGCCTAATAGATTCTATGTAATAGGCATAAGCGGTGACGAACCAAGTGATTTCCAAGTAGTTGAGGAAAGGATACTCATTGATGCATCTTCATCTATAATAGTGCCAGACATGATCATCTTACAAAATTGTACTATTATCTGGAAAGCTATATAAGAAGGAAGGTGGGATCTTGCTAGTCGATTCCAATTGAAGGAAGTGACTAGACTACTTGGAGGGGGTACCGAAGAAATGGGGGAATTAACCCTTTGAGTTACGAGAACTGGGAGGTTTTCCTCCTATCTAGATGGAACAGGTGGATTGCCCCCAAGTTCGTTAGAATCCGAAGTAACATAAAGAACTTGAATGATATCATTTCCACTCTCTTCAAGAAAGGTACGATTATCTGAAGGTGAAACTAGGTCAATTGTTACCTCGACCTGTTGACTTTGGTCGGGTATAGACTCATAAGATTTGCTTTCAGAGAGAGTGGTTTCAATCGACGGTTGATTTAAGTCAGCCCGTTTTTCAACTCTTAAAGGACTTAGGGAGAGTTTCTTGTAACCAGATGGAAGTTGCTGTGGTGAAGCAGGACGGTTATCCAACACTCTTTTGGCCTCATCCAAAAAAGGATAAAGGTGAAGGGAATGGTTACCTTCACATAACTTACATGGAAACTTAACCTTTCTCCTGTGTTCATGAACTTTACTATCACTAGTTGACGGTGTGTTACCAACATGATCTCCAGAAGTTGATGACACAGGATGGTCTGAACGGGGAGACCATTCTTTCAAGATCCGAGGAAAGCAAGGAAAATCTCGATGAAAATGGTCTCCCGCACAAATTATGCATGGAAATTTAGCTTTGGGAAGTTTAATGGGCGGATTTTAACCAGAGGATGCCTTCAAAGCAATGGTTTCTTGGTTGCCCCCTTGTTGAATTGGCTTCTTCTTCTTCTCCTTCCCTTTCTTCTTCTTCTCAGCCACCTGGTTACTAGTATCACTACCTTGACCAAGCAAAGAAGAAGAAGGGGAGAGGGACGCAAACGAGGAAGAAGGCGAAGGGTCACCTTTAAGATCAACCAGAGGTTGATTCGATTACAGAGAAATTATGGCATTTTGAACCACAGAGGTTGAAAAAAACCATACTGGTAGGCCAATGGTAAGTCCCAGAAGGGATAATGTAGCCATATAAGGAGCACCAATATTTCCCCAAGAAGGAAAAGGACTAGGATTCCCCTCAAAAGGGATTCCTTGATTGGTGGACTCCAAATTTGTCTCCATATATCTCAACCTAAGATCCACTAAGGAACAGGGATGTTATTCCGAATTTAATTAATTTTAATGACACTTTGACACAAATTTGCTTTTTTAGTTTTTAAGAGTTGAGAAAAATCTAAAGATGACTCTACTCTCCTTCGATTTTTAATGAGCCTTAAGTGACAAGTGCTCAAATGGACCTTTTCTTTTAAAGAGTCAAAAAGGAATGAAAGTGACTACTCTGGAAAATCTAGACAGAGGGATTTCCAAAACAATCGCAAAACTACAATATACACCTTGGTGATAAATTAAAGAAAAATTACCAATGACTTATGTATGGTAGTCAATCTTCCCGAATGTTGTGTTCAATGCATTGCGATCAATAAAGCGGCAGACTCGGCTTCCTATGGATAAAATATTTAAGCCTATTGTGGTCTCCCAATATATACTTGATGGTACGGGGAGCATAGGTCTGTGCCAGTACTTGTCGTATCAAGGAGGAGGAATCACCCAACCTTCAATGAAAATGATAGCCACTAGTTTTAATGACGCCGAAACATGTATCTAGTCTAGACCTCTAGATGTGTTGCGTTAAGTTCCAAAGCATTGTTAGGTTCATTGAAATTTATTTTAGAGTTGATCTTGTTTAGAGTTTGCCTTTCAATGGTTCACCACAAGGTGATGATTTGAAATTCCCAAAATGCAATCTACAATGATAACAAATCTTTGTTTATTTCAAGCAATGAAAATCCTAGCTACTAGGGAAAGAAGATTACAATTCTTTCAAACAAAGAGAAAAGAGCACACACTAGTGGATTTTCCTAAATCATTTTTCGCACACAAACTTAAAAATGCTAAATGAAAATGCATGTATTTGTTTTCATTCTCGTTAATGTGAAAAATTCCAAAAAGGAAAACTAAATGCAGTAAAGATCTGAAATATTTCTTTCAAAATGACATTTTTGACAATTTCTTCTTCAAAAGAGAAAGGAAGACTAAACAACACTTTTCAATTTTGAATAAAAAATGATTTTGACACTTCAAATATAAACAAATCAAACCAAATACATGACGAAAATTTCAATCAACTATCCAGGGAAGGAAGAATTCATGACACTTCTCTTTTTGACAAAAAATGAAAATTACGACACTTTTCGTACCAAAGCGACAAATCGATTTAAACAACTTTTCGACAAAGGATTGTAAATGCTGAACAAATACACAAAAAAATTCACTAATCCTAATCTAATGGAAGCTGATCTATGTGATGCCAGTAGGCTTCAGTAAGGAGGCACTGTTCATAAGCAACAAAAACAACTAAACAAAACTGAAAACAAGGTAAAAAACCCCCAATTTCTAGAATGGAAAAAGGGTTAAGTCAGTCATCGCACCCAGGCTTCACAAAAACAGGGATGCATTGTACTTACTACACTCAGGAGGTGCGATGCATACTAGGTTACAGTGGAAGACAGTGCGATGGGCTAGGGAGCACAACTGAAATGGGTTTTGGCTCAAATGTGCAGCTGTTTTTAATGAGTTAAGATGAGTTTTGATGGACAGTAAAGAGAAAAGTATAGAGTATGTCATGAGAGGTTACTGGGCTACCAAAAGGGCATCTAGATGTGCTTGTTAGTCAAATGTTTAATTCATAAACTAAACCAGAGATTGACTGAAGCAACATTCATCTACTATGCAATTGCAGAGCAAGAGCAGTTCGAAGGCTACTTGGCTAACTTCAGGCTCTGTCTATAGTTTATAAAACAAAAAATAACAACAAACAAACATATATTCATCCCCAATGGAGTCGCTAATTTATTTCTGGGAAAACTGGTGTCTTGTTGAATGACTAGCCCTCTAGGTTTGGTAGCTACCCTAGAAACAACAGTTTAAAGCAATTCAACGATTTCTTCTATGTGTAACAGATAAGAGAAATATGATGGAACCAACTTGGAACTTCCGCTAAATCCCTTTCCTGATCTCTTCTCCCCCTTGATAGAGCTCGCAAATCCTCCCCATACTTAACCCACTTGGAGAGTACCTGCACAAGTACAACAACAAAGAACCATCAAAGCATCGTGATCTATTACAACATAAACATTATAGAATTAGATATATAATGAACAAATGATAGCGTTCACAAATGATAACATTCACAATTGCATAATCATATTGAATAAACTTGAAGAACTTTATTAATAGAAGGAAGAATTACAACCTAGTTGTCTGATCCAACATCATCCTCCCAGCTTCAATCCCTCTTCACCTCATGAAATAGCAAGATCACACCAACAATACAATGCTCTTTCCTCAATTACAAACTATCAGCACTTCCTTGCAATTCACAATATCCTAGCCTCCAGATCTCTTAGATGAGGGATCCATTTATAGATGTGTGCAAGGGTGTGAGTCATACATGTGGTTTTGATTAGTGTCAATCCACTTGTTACAATTGGTTCCACTTGGAGATTTCTTAGATCTCTTACTCATCCCTGGGTGAATTCAGAGAGGCAAGTGGCATAGGAGAAGTTTCTAGAAGATTCCATGAGCAACCACCTAGCAAACTATCTCAGACATTTGTCCATCCTCACCCGTCACACCCTATAGAAGGCCAAATAGTATGTATCACACCCTGACAATGTTTCACTCAGTATGCATTGCACTTTGCTAGTGGAGTAGTCAATATGGTTCAATTTAGGCCATTTCTGGATGGTTTCTTAGGTGGAACTTTTGGGGAATGATGTAATCCGATGACTATGTTCTTTTAGGGTATGAAATGAACCTTTTAGGGGTTCATGAGCCCTAGTTTATCAACATATAAGTTTGGGGTTGATGTGCCCAAATATGTCTATAACAATGAGGAGGATATGATAGGGTGTATTACTAATTTATTTGAGCTTAAGTTATAAAACAATTTTAGATTTGCTCCATTTTTCTCCATGATTCTCTAGAGATGTTGCAACCTCAAACGTCACAGCCATATAAGATAATAGGAGTGACAAGAGTCTCACAGAGAAGTTCATTTTTAGCCCATAGCCAAAGCTCCATTATTTTCATGTCCATAATAAACTTTCCACCCTTCATCTATCTTTTCCTCAATGCTATAATGCTAGCTAAGCTTTGGATGAAGATCAAGTTTGAGTTATTTTTATCAATTCATTTCTTCCACATTATTATTGTCATATATAAAATGGGTATAAGTTAGATTTTTGGATTTACTATCATAACCTTTGTTTTGTCATTGTTTATAATCATACCCATACTATAGCAAAAAACCTTGAGAATTTTAAGTTGTTTGTAGAGATCATAGGGATCCCTTGACATGAGAACAATATCACAATGCAAAGAATAGGGATGATCACTATATTAGCAAAAGTCTAGCTAATACAAATTATTTCTTTCCAATAACTCTCTAACTTGTCAATGTGTATGTCAAAAAGTATAGGGGATGAGGAGAACCTTGCTTAACTACTATACTACAATTGATTTTACCAAAAAAATGAAAAACAACCAAGGATAAAACCAAAGTGTAAAAATTAATTCCATATGAATGTGAAAACTAGTTTTCAAGAGATGGTCAGGGGCTTCCTACAAAAAAAACTGTTATGTTAGTTGTTCATCTACCTTTCAACAATTATAATATTTATTTCTAATAATGGGAATGGTGGATAAATTAAATATATGGACAATTTTTAATTTAATAATTGATGATGTTTACTTTAAAGGGTGATTATGGTTTTAAATTTATAATAAGTGGTTAATATTTCAATCTAAACATAGTTAAAACAATGCGAAACTTACCTCTATTCCAATTATAAATCTCTTCATCTTAAACATCAAAATATTAATATTATATAAGAGAACACTCTATGATCCTCCTGATCATTGTTGCAAAAACCCCAGGCTGATTTCTCTATGGCATCCCCAGAGGGGGTCTCTCCCCCTCCTCTAGACAAGGTCACAACCTTCTAGGAGCTTGTGGCTACATTATGAAAAAATCCAGAAGTAAGGAAGAGTAGGCGAAGTTCGTGAATAAGATGGAAGCCATCCCTTTGGTGGTCCTTCCCGTGGGATTTTGAAGAACGTTATTGGCCTTTTTGGATCAAGCTTTGGTAGGAAAGTTTATGGGGATGTGCCTGTACCCCTAATATATGGAAGCATGGATAAATAAAACACAGAAGCCAATCATGAAGGGAAATATCATACTTTAGGCATGTGTTACTAGCTTTTTTTGCACTTTGGTTCAAAATCAAGGAGGATAAATATCTACTCTTCAGAATGGATACTATTTTTTTGGAACTTGAGGTATGTATCTGAATACGTGGTCTTTATATTTCAACCCCGATGAAAATATTTTAATTGCAATCCTAGTTTGGGTGAAGCTTCCTTATCTCCCACTCTCTTGCTGGAGTGACAACTACCTATGACCAATTGGAAAATTTTTGGACAGGGTTGAACCTAAAGGATCCCAATTTGCGTGTGCCAAGATATGTGTAGAGGTGGATATGCAAAAGGGTTTTCCCTCATAAATAAATCTCACCTTTTTGGGTTGGACACATTGCTAGAGTCTCAACTATGAGAAGATTCCATTTAAATGTTCATTTTTTCATGAATATGAAGGCTCAAGCAAGCAAGGGCAGGGATTCATTTACAAAACAAGAGGAGAAATGGCATACTCAAAATAGAGGAGGGTAAAAAATGGAAATCAACAATAGCTAAGAATCAAATTACCCAAAATAAAATGGGGCTTCAACATCAGCTAACTTCCATTTGAAATTCTATAGAATCAAGACACCATAAATCAAGAAGAAACCAATCCTAACTTAGAGAAAAGGGCTTCTAGTGAGGAACGAATAAATATGGAATAAGAAAAAGGGGAGATAAAATATGTGTAGAAAATTCTGTAGATTCAAAATCTTATTCAATTTACTAAAGCACAAGATAAGAATCTACTTCTACTTTCAACTAGCGGAAGCCAATAGATCGATGAAAACAATATGAACAAGAAGAAGAAAAATCAATGGCATATAACATAATAAACTTTTCTCTCTAGAACAATTCCGCACAAGTATGATCAACTCTCTCAGCTCACAAGTTAGCTCAAGCTAAATGCTTAGCCTATTCAACAACTCTCCAAGGCCCTAATCTCTTGCGGAATTCCAAGGATGAATAGCTTGTATTTAAAGGGAATTCATGCTTCCAGAAATGTGAAATCCAAACTTAGGATCAATCTCTAATGCATGCATGATATTTACACTCCATTAAATAATACCATTGGTAATACACTCTCCCTGTACTCTAGTCTCAACTGGGTCTTTCTCTGAACTGACATGCATGAGGTTGTCATGAGGGAATCTTCAGTTAACTAGAGTAGTACTAGTGGATGCATTAGTGCACCAACTGGCTGTTAGTCCTCTATTAGTTCCAAAAATAATTTAGAACTAATTTAACTGAACTTAACTCAGTAAACAGAGTGATCTAATTTCCAACTCAATTTAAACTCGTAATGGACCCCTAAAACTTAGGAATAACATATACATGACTTCAGAAAGACTTTCAACTCGAAATTCCTAAGCTAATTAAGTTAATTAGACTTAATTAACTATTTACAAGTTTCTATCATAATAGAATTTGATTTTAATTCTCAATTTAATTCAAGGACAAATTAAATTGGAATTTCTTGTTGTCATTTCTCAACACCCACTTTCAACAAGAAAGGGATGATCAACTACCCCGATCCTATCTCTGTGAAACTCAAATTTACATCTTGACAATTCCTTTGTCAAAATGTCAACATCTTTCTCCTCTGTGGGAATGTACCCTAACAACATAATCTGTCTCAATACACAATCTATGAGATGATGATATCAAATATCAATATGCTTGTATTGATCATGAAAAAATAGATTTTCAGAGAGTTTGATACAACTCTGATTATTGCAATAAATGGTAGTTGGATCCATCTATTGACCAAAAAAGCCAACCAGGATCTTCCTCATCTAAATGGACTAACATGATGTCTGACTCACAACCATGTACTCTACCTCTATCGAACTGAGTGGAACCGATCTTTGTTTCCTGTTGTACCAAGAAACACCCACTAACCCAATACTAAAGATCCATCCTAATGTTCTCTTTCGGTCGGATGGACTCCCTGCCCAATCTGCATCGTTGAAGCCTTGAAGCTTCACTCCCTTTGTCCATTTGTACCATAATTTTTATTGAGTAGTGCTCTTGAGGTATCTCAACACATGCTTTGCCTCCTTCTAATATAGTTTTCTAGGCCTAACCATCGCTTGACTAAGCTGGTTAACTGCATAGCACATATATAGTCTTCTGTTCACCAAGTACATGAGTGAAAGCACAAGCTACCTGTAAATAGTAGTTTCCACTACTTTCCTTGAAGTAGAAATCTCCTTCCTCTAGTTACCCGCTAGAGGAGTCTCCATGGGTTTGCTGGTCTCCATGCAGAATCTCTTGAGTATCTTGTTGGCATTCTTTCCCTAAAAAATAGCCAATGCCCCATCTCCCTCCCATACCTCCATGCCAAGAAAGTAATGCATGAGCCACATGTCCTTCATCTCAAACTCTCTTGCAAGGTCCTCCTTACAAGACTTGATCAACTAATCATCACTTGTAATTATGAGATCATCAACATAAAGTACAATGATCAACAATTTACCTTCCACCACTATGTGGTATAGGTTCACATCTGTTTCACTCTTTGTTAAGAACAACCCGGCGAAATAACTATCTGTCCTAGTGTACCAAGCACGAGGTGCTTGCTTCAGCCCATACAATGCTCTCTTTAGCCGCCACACAAGTGACTCATGTTCAAAGGTCTAAAAATCTTTAGGTTTCTCCATGTACACCTCTTCCTCAATCATGCCATTAAGGAAGGTTGTCTTCACATCCATCTGATGTATCTTCCAACCCATCTATGATGATAGTGCTATTATAGATGTGATTGATGAGTACCTTGCAACACGAGAAAAATTCTCACCATAGTCAATTCCCTCTACCTGTGAAACACCACGGACCACAAATCTAGCCTCGTGCTTCTCCACACTACCATCTGCATCTTGCTTTACCTTGTAAAGCCAACGAGAGCTCACCACTGACTTGTCCTCGAGTCCCGATACCATATCCCAAACACTATTACGAAGTATGGGGTCATACTCCTCTACCATGGCATCATCCTAAATCGGCTGTTGCACCACTTCCTTAAAGGAATATGGCTCTGTCACAACATATTTTCCCATAAGAGCCATGTATCCAATGTACCTCTCAGGTGACCTCTTCTTCCTGCACTGAGAAGTGGGTGCTACCACATTCTCCCGTGCATCATTGAACAATATGTCAACCTCTCTAGTGCGCTTTCTTCCCTTTCTGGAAGACTTCGCCTAAGTGGATGTCTCCACTCCTAGATCCTCTACATGTGACTGCTCCACATCAATTTGAGGCTCCTAACCTTAGGAGTTAAAATCTCCTCATCTGCATTTAGCTTAAGCTCCCTCTCAAGGGAAACTTACGTGGCCTTCCCCTCATCGAATATGACATCCTTAGCTTAAGCTCCCTCTCAAGGGAAACTCGCGTGGCCTTGTCCTCATCGAATTTGACATCCCTGTGAACCATTGTCATCCTACTGGTTAGAAAGTACACTCGATAGTTCTGAGGTGTATCAGTGTACCCCACAAATATCCCGAACTCTATTGTAGGCTCAAGCTCTTCTCGTGCATCTTTGGTCACATGGAAATATAATGATGACCCAAAAATCTTGAAGTGACCAACATTTGGCCTCTTACTGGAATAAGCCTCCTCTATTGTCTTCATCTCAAGTATCCAATGTGGGCTACAGTTTTGAACATAAACCACTGTGTTGCATGCCTCAGCTCACAAGTGTAGTGGTAGGCTCTGATCATGTAACATCTCCCTCACTACCCCTACTATGCTTATGTTCTTCCTCTTGGCCACCCCATTTTGTTGAGGGTTATGGGGTTCCATCAACAACCGTTTAATCCCTTGTTGGCTTAGTGGGTCCTGACCCAACTTCAGAGTTAAGTTTGTCAAACAAATCCCTACATTAGTGGCCCTTTTGGCATCAATCCACGGAGCATGGACTAAAGTCTCACATGATGATGGAACCAAGTTTTCGCACCCAGAGATTAGTTTAATGTTGTTTTATGCATTGAATCTACCTTCACATATATCGATCGGCCCTTTAGGGCTCATCGATATAATTCTCTTAATCAACCTCTAGACCTTCGCAAAGGTCTATGACTATCTTTCATGGACCTTAGACAGGCGAATCAACCACTTATGAGCTTCTGTGATTACTCCTAATTCCTTATTTACCAAGATTTTCTTAAGTGTTTGATAACTTTAACATGCAACAAGATATTCTTTGTGTAGATAATTATTAATACTTGCATTTATATAATAACATAAATCATGTAAAATCACGCATTAATACAATATTAATTCATAAACCCATCATTCATCATAACATAATCTCATTCATTCATAACATAAGTAAATAGACAGAACGCAGATATTTATGGAATAATCTCTTTATTGATAGTTTAGTTCTACTTACAGACTGAAGGCTACCCTACGCACTCAGCCACAGGGGCTTCGTGCACTCAGTTGCAAACTCTACTCTACGCCTCTACACACACAACTGTGTTGGGTCAGGAAAATGGTATGTTTTCTCTTCGTAAATAGCTTTATTCAACATTTATCATCACATGATTATCTTTTTTTATGGATCAAAGTAAAGGAAATAACAACTAAAGTTGGGTAAAAGCACTTGGTAACAAATTAGATAAATCTAGCACGAGAAAATGACTTTTTTCTATATTTATATGCAGAAGACACGGATTGAACAATAGTTGTTTAATTGATAGAGGAGCATTAGGTTGTAAAAGGAAAAAGACATTGCCTGAGGTAGGCAAGGCAGAAAGAGACTAAGCAGACTGATGCTCTTTCATGATAGAATCAGAATATGAATAGCGAAATCCTCAGGATCCCTTGATCCTGACGATTCACTTTTATCTACTTAATTTCTAAATGTAATATATAGGGCTGAAAAGAAAAACTGCACAGATTTTAGAATTTCATAACATGTAATTATTATTTTCAGAAATATAATACTGTTACCTGAGTGATGCTGTAATCATGTTGCTTATTTTAATGAAGAAAGGCTGCATTTGATCCATACCTATATTCTGAGTATTTCTTAGCAGAGGCTTCTTGCGACTCTAGGCCCTGTCAAGAGAAGTTCTATTGCTTTCTTGTGTTATCATATTTTCTATTTAGTCTTTATTGATTTTTACTGTTGGGTTAATATAATTTTGCTTATCGTGAAGATTTATGATTCCGATTCATACTACTGTTCATTTCGATTTAGTTGTGTGATACATCTGAGTAACGCTTTGATTGGATTGTTTATGTTAGTTTCGGTAGTAGATTGTTGTCCATTTTGAGTTATGTTATCATAGTTCTTAGAGATAGCATTCATCAATTTCCATAATTTTCTTACATAAGTCATTTGTTGTTTAGATATCATTTATCATTATATGCTCGTTTGCTGTTCAATTATTATTTTTTGTTCAATTGAGATTTTTTGTTCAATTCAGCTTTGCTATAGATTATGATTGTTGTGTAGTTTGTTACAGTTCTCTTTGTTGATTGAGTGAGTTAGTTTTAATTCTATTTGAATATCGCCAAGTGTGATTCTTTTCATTTGCACTCAGATTCATTTGATTTTAGAACAAGTTAAATAGAGTTGCATAGTGTGTTAAGAGTCATTTTAAGAGTTATTTCTACCATAGTTGTTTCTTTCAGAGTTGTTTGGAGTGAGTTGAAGAAATAGTTAGTAGTGTTTGCAATGATTTATTATTAGATAACCTCTGAATTACTTCACATATAGTGCTTACACTCTTGAGATAAAAATACTTACCTTGGGTTGACGATTAATGTAGGAATTAAGATTGCCTATAAAAAGACATCTTAGTGCACCAACATTTTGGCGCCATTTCTAGGGAGAGTGTTTCAAAGTGATTTCCTTTTTATCTTGCTATGAAATAATTTGGTTTTAAAAACAAAAGGTAAGAACCTACATACCTAGCAAGTAAAGTGCTTTCTTACTAGCCCGCTTTTTAGAAAAGGCTTAGAGGTTAAATGGGAATTGGTTTTTATGAATGAATAGGAATAGAAATATAGAAGAGGAGTAGAACCCCCCACCTAAATCAATAAAACCCGAAGGATTGGTGAACCTTGGGAGAATGACCTATATAGACGAAATCGTGAGAAAAGCAGAGTCTCAAGCATTAGTAGGATTTTAGGTAGTAACTGGAGAAAGTCCTAATGTAATCCTTCAAGCAGCAGGCTCACCATCTACATCTTATGCTTTGATTCAAATCCAAATTGGAGGATCTGAATAGAGTCTTCAAGCTACAACAAGTTTACATTCTGATCCTCTATAAGAGGGGAAATTGTGTAACTTAAGAGAAGGAGAAGGAGAAACTAGTGGAACTACTAAGGCAGAACCATAGCTATCTGAATAAGGGTCTCCTATGATCCCAGATCTAGGCAATGCTGCAAAGCCAACTGAAGCTGCTAATCCCCCACTTACTCAAAAAGCACCCGCTGAAATCCCTGAAGCTTATTGGCACATCTTTGACGAAATGTAAAACCAACCACCTCAACGTCAAACCTCAGCATTGGAATATCCCATAGTCGATCAAGTGGCAATGCTCCCATGAAGGCTATTCCTCTACAGAGCGTCCCAACCTTTCACGGGATGATCACAGAGGATCGTGATGCCTTCCTGTTTGAGTTTGATGTCCTCTGCAGAGGACATAACTACACCAATGACCCCGAAAAGAAAAAGTTGCTCACTTCTACTCTCAAAAGAGCAGCCTTAAGATGATTCACGGGTTTGCATGGATGAACTATTAATTCTTGGGATGATATGAAAAACTCCTTCCTCACAAGATACCAGGACTTTTGAAAGACTAGGGGAGCTAAAAGATGAAATCTTTAAGATGACTGCAAAAGATATTGAAACTCTAGAAGAGTATGTTGAACACTTTAATTATAATTTCTAGAGATCTCCACACACCACCTTACCTAAAGAAGTCTTAAGAGATATCCTAATTAAATAGATGAAAGAGGAATGGTTAGAAACTCTAAATTTAATGGGGAAAGGAGATATTTCTCAGGAATATTATAATCAAATCATATTTTTGTGTATCAGGTGTTCGCAAGGAAGCACACAAACAGGACCAGGAAGCTGGGATCCCATGAGAAGGGGAAGCAATCCACGCAGTGGAGGCATAATGCGAATGGAGATTGACAACCTCCTAGAAGATTTCATAACAAACATCATGGGCACCCTCACGACATAGTTGGATGTCTTACAGGCTAAAGAAAAGCAAGCCTTAGCAGAACAAAACTTGGCCATCTTCTATCCACGTTGTCGAAAGAGGCAGATCCAATGGGAGTGTTCATTAGACATGGTCTAGACATGCCCTATCTATACCAAATATCACACCATTGAAAAAGACCCATGACTACTGGGGCTGAAAGCAATATTCAAGGAAGTAGAAGAAGAAACAGAGTCGGTGTATTTGATGAACCAACATTGATAGTGGCTAGCTAAAACTACAGGTATGTCACAAGACACATGCCAGTTCTTTCCTTCTTCACAGTTTAATCAGCAAAAAAACCTTGGAGCAGCATGGCAAGGGCAATCACCTTACCCAAATTGGAAAACCCAGCCATTCCCTATGGCATCCTGGCCAACTCAATCCTTTCTAGGTAAATTGCCAAATTCTCCTTTTACTCTTGTTTGGCAGGGCAATCCCTATCAATCCAAGTGGCCTGCCTCCACCTCTCAAAATCCAAACTAGTCTCCAAATTGGCAGCGACCGCTAGGGATATCCAATGCACATATGGGGACAGGTCCTCAGCCTCAACCTACACTATCAACTCCATATACATTATAGAAAAATCTCCAACCTTTTCTGTGCCCTCAATTCCCATCTCAGGCGAATCTGAATCCCAATAATAGACCAGTCTAGTTGGTATAAATTATCAAAAGCTCAGATTATGAGATCGAGCAAAAGGAATGTAGTGAAATCAGATTGAGGTTAGGGCGTATCATCACCCCTGGGGATAACATGGATCAACCATCAATTGAAATTGAAACCCCACCTGTACATATACCACCACCTATAATTAATACTAAACTAAACCAAGGGGAAGAGACAGATTAGTGTGAAGACCTTGAAAAATTCACAGTCACTTCTCCCCCATTCCTTGAATGGTTAACGATACCCAAACCTATTATTTACCTATATTTTGATCTTGTAGAGGAACTCAAAAATCTTTGTGTTAAAATTCCTCTCCTCCAAGCCATTCAAGATATTCCCATCTATGCTAAAACAATCAAAGAGCTATGTATAGAGAAGAATGTGAGGAGAGAAAAAACTTCACCCACCATTCACATTGTAGGAACCTTATCTCATTTACTCTTGGGAGGGGAAACTTCAGCCAAGTATGAGGATCTTGGAAATCCCATAGTGATAGTTTAGATATATGGCCACTCTTTTCCCAATACACTAGTTGATCCGGGTCTAACCATTAATGTTTTAAGAACAAAAACTTGTCAACCACTTAGTATTATAGCCCTAGAACCAACCACCACTTTATTGGAACTGGCAGATCGTTCGGTGCTAAGGCGAGAAGGCACCTTAGAGGATATTATAGTTTATGTTGATTCATGGGAATATCTAATAGATTTTCTTGTCATAAACCCAAAGAGTCAATTGGATGGGAATCCTCTGATTCTCGGCTGACCTTGGCTGGAGACAATTGATGCTTATATCAACTTCTGAGAAGGCGACATGACTATTGCAAAGGGGGAAGCTATAAAAAATATTGTGTTATATCCTCCTGCCAAGCATAGTCTGCCCATTGTAAAAATATGTAAACAAACACTTACATACCTAGAGGAAAGAACCTGCTCACCACTCATAGTAGCAGAGGCACTGGGATTCAAAGATGAGACTAAAGATGACATTATCAACAATTTTACCAATCTGCCAGCTGATGTGAGCAATGTAATGTGTGAAATTTTGAAATAAATCCTTGATAATGAAACCATGGAAGCTCCTTTGAAGGATACTGATGACCAGCATATCCAGATGACCGTTATTCATAACAGTAAGTCTGCTGAGATTGAACTAGGCAATGTTTTGAACCTTAATGATAGTCTGTATAGCGATCAACATCAAAAGCTCATATAGGTCTTGCAGAAATATAAAGGGGCTTTTTCCTGGGATTATCCTGACATGAAGGGTATAGAACCACAACTATGTACACACCACATCTATATGGAGAAGGATGATCAACCCATCTGATAGCTTTAACGAAGATTGAATCCACATCTCAAGGACATTGTGAAAGAAGAGTTACAGAAGTTGCTGGATGTGAACTTGATTTATCCTATTTCGGATAGTAAATGGGTCTCTCCATTGGTGGTTGTCCCTAATAAAAATGGGAAGAGGCGTATCTATGTAGACTACCAAGAATTGAACAAGGCAACATAGAAAGATCACTTCCCCCTCCCATTCATCGATCAAGTTCTTGATACTTTGGTAGGGAAGAAGTTCTTTAATTTCCTTCCTAGACAGTTTCAATGGCTACAACCCGATTCATATTGCCCATAAAGACCAAGACAAAACAAACTCCACCTGTCCCAGGGGTACATTCACATACAGAGTATTACCATTTATCTTGTGTAATGCCCCAGCTACATTCTAGAGAGATATACTCAACATTTTTGCTAATTTGATAATGAAGGACTTGAGGTGTATATGGATGACTTTACTCCATATGGGGATGACTTTGACCAAGCATTGCAAAAATTAGAAAAAATCTTAGAACGATGCATTTCTACCAGGTTATGTTTAAGAAATGTCAAGTGTCACATGATGATGACTGAGGGTGTAATCTTGGGATATTATATCTCTACAGTAGGGATATAGGTAGATCTAACAAAAATTCAGGTAATTCTTTTACTGCCTACCCCCTAAACTCAGACAGAGGTACATAGCTTCCTGGGATATGCATGCTATTATCGTAGGTTAATTTAAAAAAATTCACAAATTGCTGCACCTTTATATGCTTTAACTGAAAATGCTGATTTCAAATGGTCTGACAAATGTGACACAACATTTACAAGTCTAAAGAAACTAGTTCCAACATCACCTTTATTATGTGGACCAAACTAGGAGCTTCATTTCCACATATCCACGGATGCATTAGATGTAGCTATAGGCACTATCCTCAGCCAGGAGGAGGACAAGAAACCTTATGCTATATACTATATTAGCAAAAATCTCACTTCTTCTGAACTTAATTATATAGTAAGAGAAAAATAATTCTTAACTTTTATTTATGCAATAAAAAAGTTTAGACATTATATAACTGACTACCAATTCTTTCTATATAATGATCACTCTATCATTCAGTGTCTAGCTAATAAACCTATCACAAATGGTCGAGTGATATGGTGGCTATTGCTTTTGCAGGAGTTCAACATTACTATTAAGGATCATCGAGGGAAGGAAAACCCAGTTGTCGATTTTCTATCTCGAATTGTGAAGGTGAATGATCCACTGGCAGTAGATGACCAATTTCCAGATGAACATCTATTTTTAGTAGCAGTCAAGACATCATGGTATGCAGATGTGGCAAATTATCTGGTAGTAGGGAATTTACCTAGGCATTTGATGACAAGATAGAGGAAACAGATCATTCAGCACAACAACCAATTCTCTTAGATAGGCGGATATGTTTTTCATACAGGGGCTGACATTTGTATACACAAATTCATTCATGAGGATGAGATTTATGACATCCTCAAATCTTGCCATGATGAGCCTTGTGGGGGACAGTTCATAGATCATAGGACAGGGCATAAGGTATTACAGATGGGTTATTATTGACCCACTATTTTTAAGGATTCTAAGAAGTATGCCCAGGCTTGTGATAGCTGCCAAAGGATGAGCAGGCCCGACCAATCTTATGAAATGCCTCTGCAACCCTAATTAGTCATAGAACCCTTCGAGACATGGGCATTGGACTTTGTTTGCCCATTCCATCTGCCATCTAATCAAAAGGCCTACATACTGGTTGCCATGGATTATGTGATGAAATGGGTGGAAACAATGGATTTACTAAGAGCCACAGAGGAAGCTATGATTAACTTCCTTTTTGGGCTATTTATGCAGTATGGTTTACCATGAGAATTGATCACAGATGAGGGGGGGAAATTCATAAGACACAAGATTATTGCCACTCTCAGAAACCATCATATTACACATAGGATCACTTCCCCATATCACCCGTAGGCGAATGGCAGGTAGAAAGTACTAATAAGGTCATTGAAGAAATTCTGACCAAGACAATCTCAACACACTAGTGAGACTGAGCTGCTAGACTGCGAGAGTCCTTATGGGCCTATCTCATGACTTAGAGGAATACTACTGGATACTCTCTGTACCAACTCACGTTCGATAAAGAACCTATTTTTCCGATCGAATTCGAAATAAAGACTATAAGAACGACCCAAGAAGTTTGGGCTGGATCTAATAGAAGCCCAAACCAAGTGACTTCAATAGATCAATGAACTAGATGAGGATCTATTGCTCGCTTTGAAACAAACCACAATTATTCAGCAACAAAGGGAAAAGTGGCACAACAGCCTTATCAAGAGCAAGAAGTTTCAAAAAGGGGATTGGGCATTCCTTTACGACTCCAGATTCTAGGATTTTCTGGGCAAATTGCAAGCAAGATGGTTCGACCCTTATGAGGTGCAAGAAGTGCATAGAAATGGTACTCTTACCTTGGCTACCATTGATGGATCTGGCCATCCTTTTTAAGGTGAACAGGCATCGAGTGCGTCTCTATCACAAACCACTCACCAAGGAATGTTTCTACGATGAGGTACACAAGGACCCCTCCATGCAAATCTTAGCTGCAGGGAGTGATGACCTAGTAGCTTTTCTTCCAAAAAATTGAGATTTCTTTAAATTGTAAATAATGTATATATTCTCTTTGATTGATTGCAATCTAGATTAGGCATCACCATGTAAATATGAGGATTTTTCTTTGGTGCTTGATAAGTGTTATTCAATTGATTGAACAACACTTTTACGTTTGCATTTTTTGTTGTTTAAATGATTGAACGATTGCTTCTCAATTGATTGAACAACACCTTTACATTTTTTTTACAATTTTTGATGTTCAAATGATTGAATGATTGTTGTTCAATCGATTGAACATCACTTTTATTTTTTGTTTTTTTTGTTGTTCAATTGATTGAACAACACTTTTACGTCTTTGGTTTTCACTATTGAAACAATTAAACAATTATTGTTCAATCGATTGAACAACACTTTCCCATTTTTGATTTTGTTCAATTGATTGAACATCACTTTTACATTTTCATTTAATTTTTGTTGTTCAAACGATTGAACAATTGCGGTTCAATCGATTCAACAACACTTTTATGTGTTTTTCTTTTAATTTTTTCTATTCAAATGATTAAACGATTGTTGTTCAATCAAGTGAACAACACTTTTATGTTTTTTCTTTTTGTTGTTCAAACGATTGAACAAATTTATGTTGAATTGATTGAACAACGATTTTACATTTTTTGTGATTTTTCCTATTCAAACGATTGAACAATTGTTGTTCAATCGATTGAACAACACTTTTCCGTGTTTTTATTTTAATTTTTGTTGTTCAAATGATTGAATGATTGTTTTTCAATTGAGTGAACAAAACACTTTTATGTTGTTTATTTTTTCTATTCAAAGGATTGAACAAATTTTTGTTCAATCGATTAAACAACACTTTTACATATTTTGCGTTTTTTACTGTTCAAATGATTGAATGATTGCTGTTCAATCAATTGAACAACACTTTGGCATGTTTTTCTTTTAATTTTTGCTGTTCAAACGATTGAATGATTGTTGTTCAATAAAGTGAACAACACTTTTACGTTTTTAATTTTTGCTGCTCAAACGATTGAACAAATCGTTGTTCAATTGATTGAACAACACTTTTACTTTTTTTGTGATTTTTTCTGTTCAAACGATTGAACAATTATTGTTCAATCCATTGAGCAACACTTTTTCATGTTTTTTTCTTTTAAGTTTTTCTATTCAAATGATTGAATGGTTGTTATTCAATTGAGTGAACAACACCTTTACGTTTTTTCTTTTTTCTATTCAAGCGATTGAACAAAGAATTGTTCAATCGATTGAACATCAATTTTACATTTTTTGTGATTTTTGTTCTTCAAACTATTGAAAGATTGTTGTTCAATCGATTCAACATCACTTTTGCATGTTTTTTTCTTTTAATTTTTGTTGTTCAAATGATTGAATGATTGTTTTTCAATCGAGTGAACAACACTTTTATGTCTTTGCTTTGGAAGTATCACTTCACGTGAGATGACCCATGCACTGTTAGCTTAGGAGTAGTAGTGTTTTCTTTCAGTCTATTTTCTTGCATGCTTGTTTTCTTACTTGCTTTGTTGGTTTGTTTGTATACTTTCTAATTTTCTTACTCGCTTTGCTTCCGCATTTTATTATGATTTTTTCTTTTCTTTGTTGTTTGTTTGCTTGTTTTGTTCGTAGGTTAGTTTTGCATGAAACCATGTTATAACTCTTGAAACAAGCTGAGCAAACTAAAAGAGGCCTTGTGCAACTATTACTACTTGGTTATCTGTCATCCTATCTCTATATGAAGAACTTGTTTCTTTTAGTCCATGATACGTCGATGGAAAATACGTACTATTCGAAGTGAACCTTGGTGAAAACACATCGCTTGGACGCTAACTAGTGTCACCTACTCTAGTCAGTTGTTTTTGGGTTAATCCTTATTAGCTCAGTCAAGTAGAGTAAGGTGAGGGGGAAAACCTTAACAAGCACGTCAGAGGTATACATAAAATACTTCTCTGCAGGAACAACCTCTTCTACTCTCAATAAGTCAGGATACCTCTTCTACCTCTAAAATGAATAAGTGTTATGCACATTTATGAAGATGAAAAATGAAGAAAATGAAAAAGTGAAAAAAGATTAAAAAAAATTAAAATGAACAAGGAAAAAGAAGAGAAAGGCTTCCTACACAGAGAGGTAATGTAAGTAACTCCACCGAGGTACTCACCGGGCTTGCTAGCAGCAGAGCCATGCTTGTGTTACTATGTGACACCGTCGGGGTACTGTCTAGGCCTGCTAGCAGTGGACCAACACCAAATATGAAACTAAGACTTTGACGACTATACTGCCTATGCACCAATATACCCCTCAACCCTAATCGAAACAACTGTGTTGACATGGCTTGGAATGTGCATCAATCGACCAAGAGCTTGGTAGATGCTACATCTTACAATCAAGCAAGTGTGTTAACCAAGACAAACTGAGAACTGAACAATACTTTCGGAGGTGTTAGACTTGCTTTTCACGAACAAGGTCCATTTAGAGAGCTGGATTTCTACCAGTGTGTCGCCAAGTGTTGTAGCGGCTAAAACCACCCTCCAAAAGTTTGCCTTCGCTTCATTTTGGAGCCTCCCTACCAACCTTTCATAGCAACATGTATTTCTTCACCAAGTACAAAAGCTTGAGTGATTTTCTTGCAGAATAATAGCCTGCCCATCAGAGCTTGTTGCATTCCACTCATAGGCTATTCCTTCGACATTGGTTTAGGTGTAGGCTGAGAAAATCCCTCAAGAAGTTAGCAATTCTAGAGGGCAACTAGCCTTCGCTCTAGAAATTGTGCAATTTTGTTTGACAAGCTGCTGGACTCCAGAATTGTGCAATTCTGCCAGTTGGGCTTCAACCAGAGAATTATGCAATTCATCCTAGTAGAGCTACTCAGCTCATGAATTGTGCAATTCTAGGTAGCAATCAGTTGCTCTGCCCATAAATTGCACAAATCTCTTGTGAAACCAACCCAACTCCCTTCTAGAAATGTGCATTTTCTCCCAGTAGTTGAACAACCTCTTGCATGTGCAGTTGAGTTGATCAATTCCCTCTGGGATTAAGAAAAAATGATTTTCATGCATGGATTGATTCTCCCAAGGTAGCATGTAAAGGTATCCCTTGATTCAGGGATCTACTTTTAGCAGCTATAGGTTGCATGCAAGGATCATCTCGAAAACCTCCCACCAAGTGCCACTCTTCCTAGATTTGTGGCATGCGTGTCACATCTTTGATTTTATCAAAAATCATGAATGGGATACTATAGAGCTCATTCCTAACATCAACCTTGCAGCTCTAACATTCTACATCGTATCTATGAGCTGTCAGCACATTTAACTCAGGTGTTTTTGGGTAGGCCCGCTTTCCATGTCTTGTGTTGCATTTCTGGTGCTTTTTGTGTTTCGCTTTGTATGAGTGTTGGATGGTTGATTTCAGTGAGTTCTTGCTATCATTTCGATACATACTAGCTTCTGCTAGCACCATTTTAGTTTTTGTTAACATCCCACTGCTGTCGCATGCATGAAACTGTTTTTCATGAACGGTCGCTAATTCAGTGACTCGCCTCACCCACATGGATGTTGTTCTATTTTTTGAATCTGTCATTCACCATTTTCATGCATGATCATTCACTTATGAGTACACTCACTATCACCGTGCATTCACATTCACATTCACTTTCAGTTGCCCATTGACGATTCTAGGTAGCTTTGCCCCCGACTCAGCCTCACTAAGATAGCATTGCACAATTCTTAGAGAGAAGGCTCTATCTTCGTCTCAGGAAATGCACATTTCTTCCCAGTGACTGCCCTCTAGTCTTGCATTATGCAATTCTGAGGGACAGTGACTGCTGGCCTAGAAAATTGCGCAATGCAGTCAATGAGCCTGCAACCATTTCCAGTTGAGATTGTGCATTACGCAATTCCTGTAGTCAACAACTAGTCTGGATTGTGCATTGTACATTTCCAACAGTCAATCAGCCTCCCAGTAGCCCAGACCATGCCTTGTGTAGTCTTTGCAGTCAGTCTCCTGACCTCCCACTGAAAATTGCACAACCTTCATGATCAGTCACACAGGTATGTTGCAAGTTAGTTCTAAAGTTCATTTTGGTTTTTGACTCACAGATTGCTTTCCATGAGTCTAGAAATGTCTCTAGGTATCATAGGTGTTCATCGGCCTCTCAGCAGCACAAGTACAATGGTTTCTAGGAGAGCAGAGAGAAGACACCATTCAGAGCACACTTGGGAATGCATTCGATCAAGTGTCTATGGACTTTCCTACCCAAGAAGACATAAAGTTGTTCATTCACTAGGACATCAAGATATGATGGCAGGAGCATCACATCAAGCAACATCATGAACATTAGTTGAAGGTAGCATACAAGATGCAACAAATGTAAGAGGAAGGTTGGTGACAACAAAGAGGTGGGACAAAGTTGCAAGATCAAGCATATCCACTTTTCGTGAAAGCAACTTTGGAGACTCAGGCTATGAAGTGATGACGCAACATGAAGATCACACGAAGGTAGAAAATGGAACAGAGAGGGAATTTCATGTGCTCAAGCAGCAACTCAAGGAAGAAAAGGAGCTACACAGACAAGAGAATGAGTTGCAGCAAGAACATGTAGAACAGTGGACACAACGTGCATTCATGGTTCAAATTGTGCCTGTACAAGTTAAAGATCCATCCCAATAGATGGCATGGATCATAAATGGTGAGAAATGTTGTTGATCACATGCAAGATATTTCATCATCATGCATGTCATTGTGCACACGCATGAGATCCCACCCATTCAACACACTCACCAAGGTGAAGACAAGAAGCAAGTCCAACTAGAGCCGAACATGTAGTTGACAATTGATGTGCATGACCAGCAGCACACACTGGAACATGAGCACAAACACTATGCATCAGTGTATTTTCGGTTCAGTCGCACCCAAGAATATGATGTGCATGTTAGCATACAAGTTGGATGAAGGAGCCACACCAATGCACCCAGATGCAATAGAGGCAAGAGTTTTCTTAAGCAAGGTGTCACCATGGAGCGCATGCACACCATCAAAGACAACCAAGCTTGGCATCAGCTCACCACTTTCACCATCACAAGCATGTCAAAGAGTTGGTCTCACCTCAATGGACTGAGTGTCAGTGTTGTCTTGCATGGCTTGCTCAAGCCATTTTGTCTCACATAAGCACATGTGCATTGTAATGTAACGTCTTATCAAGTGGAAGTTCAAGTGTTGACAATTGAATGTAATAGTCATAGAGAAGTTGAAGAGTCACAAGGGTAGATGAACTGTCACAAAGGGGAAAGTCAAGGGTCAGTCCACCCTTTGCTATAAATAGAACCTCTTAACTCATTGTAAAGGCTTTTGGTCAGCCAAGCTTTGATAGGAGTATATTAGAGAAATCTTAGAAGGTATTGTAACGAGCCTTGGCTTCTCCATTGCGCATAGCTAGTACATCTCTTTGGAGGAGTAGGTGGTTGTGGCTGTAACGTTCTACTATCGGAATTGTTGGTTGGACATGGATGTATTGTATGATGGGAACTTACACTTCTTAATATAATAGAGCCAACATGTTTCATGCATATGTTCTATTGTATTCTATGCTATCTAGTTTACTCTAAATGATATATGTATTTGTTTGCTTATGCATGCATGTATGGAATATTCTATATAAGTATGTATGAATCTTTTTGAAATGTGTTGTTGGTTTAACCATCACTTTGGATTGCTGGCTAACTTGCTTTCCTACTTTTAATGCATCTTCACTTGTGTGTTCCCTTCAAAGCCATGTACTAATACATGTTTCCAAGGGGTGCAAGCACCTCACCCTCAATGTGTTAGAAGCTGTCATGTACCTTCCTTGACATACTGTAGTTACCACACCCTTGCTACCAATAGGGACACCTTACCTGCCTTTGTGTGAAATCACATTCAAAGAATTACCATATGACCCACTACTAGGATTCCTACACCAAATGGTCTGAGGCCTAATTGGGACTTCTTATCGGGGAAATCCCCTTACATGTTGGCAGGTCCAACACCGTTAACATATTTATATGTTTTTAGTTGGCTTGATTTATTTTGTTCACCTTAAATTTTTATTTTCCTAGTTTTTATGTTTGATTGTTACTATGTTTATTTAGATTATATTATAGTAGATAGATTGGGTATCAGGTAATTGAGAGTGATGTGGGGGCAAGTGGGGGGGTGGGGAGGGGCCATATGAGCTTCCACCTTCACATGGTTTCCTTTATTCAATACAGAATATATTATTCTTGAAAAAAAGAGAAGCTCATTTAGGTTTATCCCATCATCTCCAATTTTAAATTTTGGTTCGTTTAATAATCTCCAAGGTTTTCAATTTACTAATTAGTGGAAATTATGCTTTGATCGTGAGTAACCTATGAATGGGGCCAATAAAAAAGGTAAACTCAAATGACTAATTCATAGAGTTCATAAATGGAAAACCTATGTTCAAATCAACATATTCATCATCAACATAAACGTTGAAGTCATCACCGTCATCATCATCATCATCATCATCATCATCATCATCATCGTCAACGTCGTTGTCATTGTTGTCATCAACATTTACATGTGTTATTATGCCAGAGAGGAAAATTGATAAATAATTTGAAAAATAAGGGATAACAATCATAAAAAATGGAACCATACCATCATTCTTCTTATCGTCAAGTCTATAAGAAATATAATAAAGTGCAACACCACGTCTTCACTTCTACAATAATGATGATAAAGGAATAATTAAATTTATTTCACTAATGCATAATCCTTACTTATAGACAAAGGATAGGTTGATAAAATCAACCTCAATCATTAGATGAGGGACTGCTAGACATAGTCAATCACAATCCCTCTTTCTATGTTAATTTAACCAAACCTACATTCATTTATAGTAAGGTGGGAGTTATATACCCAACACTTGGTATGCCCTAGTGTGGACCACATTCTAAGCATGTTAGTAGAAGCCAATAGGTTTAGAAAAAGAACAATTTTAGTAGAAGCAATGGGATCACCTCCTCCACATACAATATAACCTAATAATGTGTTGAAAGGAATCTAATAAATGCACTCAAATTGAAAGAAATATGTGACAATAAATATTGGTTAAACATAAGCCCTAATGTTCTTAAATATAATATTTATTTTACATATAATATATGTAATATATAATATATAATATATATTATATACATTATATATTATGTAAAATATATATTATATATAATATATATGGTATAATATCTTAGAGTAATTTGTTATTAGAGAATTAATTGAAAAATGTTTGTTATAGATAATCGAGTAGAGTAGAGCACATGCATTCAAGATAGGCATGAAAATACAAGGGTATTCGAGTGCATGAGGGCATTCGAGAAAGTGGTGGTAGGTGTGGGTAGGTGGTCGCAGGTGTGGGTAGTGGTGGTATGTGTGGGTAGGTGGTTGCACAAAGGGGCAACAAATATGCAAGTAAGAAACATTATTCTTTTTTTGTAGCATCACATCGGTTCAGACCTTTATGGAAGAAAATGTACCTTAGCCAAGGGCTCAAGAAATTTGTCTTTCACTCCTAGATCTGAAACCTTTCTTTCTTGGAGAATTATCGAGTAGGGATCATAATTATTTCAGGTTAATTATGAAAATGTAATTAAAATTTTTCATCCTATCTTCTTTGCAAGGCCATCAATTTCCATAGGTCATATTTTATTTTTTGAGGGGGGCATAAGATTTATTTGAAGGACAAGGTGAAGTCTCCTTGGTGGTCATCTAGATTTATTTTTAAAGTTAGAACAAATCATGTATTTCTTTCTCCCCTGAGCATAAGGTAACTTGAATGTATTCCTTTGCAAGGTTTAATCAGAGGTCAAATGTGCAATCGAACATTCACCCAAGCAACACAAGATTTGGGCTTCAAATCTAGGATGGAATCTTCTGAAAAGAACCACAAACCTTTGTTGAAGAAAATTTATCTTAGTCAATGGCTCAAGAAAGTCATATTTCACTCTAACATCAGAAGCCTTCTTTCTTGGTGAATTATCAAAATATTTATGAGTCCAGGGCTTAGAATTTTTGCAGGTTAACTATAAAATGCTAATTAAAATTTTTGATCCTATATTTTCTGCACAGCCATGAAGTTTTAGAGGTCGTATTTCATTTTCTAGTGGGGTCATAAGATTTATTTGAACAATAATATTGAGTCTCCTTAGTGGCCATCTATAAAATTTTTTAAAGTTAAAACAAAGCATGTATTTCCTTCTTCCTTGAGCGTATAAGGTAACTTGCACGTATTCCTTTGAAGGGTAGTTGAAATCAAGAGAGTAGTCTTTGAAAGCCATTAATCAAAATTTTGATGCATAGTCATCTACCTCTCTCAGTTATTTCTCTTTCTACCACATCCACAAGTGAAATCCATCCTTTTTCCATGAGCAAAGACCCCTCTTGTAGAGAAAAAAAATAAAATTTTATGAGGGTGAATTGATCAAGCTTGGTAATTATATTCCTCCTAAAGTATCCCAGTGTGTATATTCCCCTTCAGTTTGGATTATGGACAATTTAATCGTTTTTTATTTATGTGTGAAATTTTTTATTATTATTAGGTCTATGATTATCAGGTTTCAATGTGATTAGCCTATATATGCATCACCTAATATATTATATGTTAGGATCGTTCACAATAGGTGACAACTAAAGAAGAATTAAGGACACAAGGCATTACAACCTTACTCCAAGGATTGGTATGCCTAGTTAAGTGCTCAAATAACAATGTTTTACCTTCAAACAAGAAATGTAACCCCTCCACTAGGAAAGACTAGATAAAACATAGTTATCCTATTAATCAAATACAAAGCCTATCAATGAAGTAAGGGCAAGTTTCCAAGTTAAAACAATGATAAACGCTTGCAATAATTTTGATTGGGATTACAAAAAATGGCTTAGTATGTGGATCAAATGCAACACGTTTGTGAGATCTCCAAGGCCCACAGCTAAACCTAAAGGCACCCTACAAGTGATCCAATCGAAGACCAGAGCAAGAAACCCCCGTGATGATGGATGGATGACTACAAAAATTAAACAATTTGTTCTTAAATCACCTGCAACAATAGAAATGCCCTCATTGGGTCTATGACCAAGGAAGAGAGGCTTATTTGGGCCTATGGCTAAGTCAAAAAAGGTTGTAAAAAAACCTTTAAATACCTATGGCTAGGGCTCCAATGGATTACACCCTACAACTTGGCACAAGGTAATGAAGAGACAATCTTAGGCTAATGTAAGTGGTTAAGTATTACAAAAAAATGTGTAGATAATATCAATAACCAAGGATCATAGTATAAAGGGTCTAAGAACAATATCTTGGAGTTTATTAGCTTCACTTGTGAGTAAGAAGAGAAACCTATCCCTAGAATCAAGGTTTTGTACACACCCCTTTATCCATGTAAGGAATTGGCAACCATTATGTTAGAGGTCAACCAATAGTTAGAATAGTGGTAGCATAAATGGAGAAGAAGAGGAAAAATTTATATGAAGTCATTAATTGAAGATAATAATCCAAAAGCCTTGCCAACAATTTCCATCCATTATATTCAAGTGAAATAAATTGGAATTTACCAAGCATCTGAAACATTAGTGACATTAGTTGAATACACTCCCAAAATATTTCGATCCATTATATTCAAGCAAAATAAATTGGAATTTAGAAAGCATCCGCAACATTTTTTTAAAAGGGACTAGTATGATTGCAATTATAAATATTTGGTTTGAACGCCAATTTTTTTTACATCTTGAGCCACAAAACATCCATTTTCCCAAAATTCTCGCTGCTCTACATAATATATTTCTAATTTAGTATTTACTACTATTATGAAAACACTTCTCCCATAAAAACTACAAAAAATTCCATTATAATCTACCTATCTGTACTACATATGTCCATACTAAAATTATAGATAAACATTATGACTCCTCCTTGGCTGAAGCTACTTGATCTTCCTTGAATCCCACTACACGATGCTATTAACTTTTGATGACAATGTTTACGATATCGTCATCATTCTCCATTAGCTCCCATCCACCACATCCTACATATCATTGAAAAAATATTGGTTGTGCATTAGTCGACCTTCATCCCCTCTTCTTATGATATTATCAACTCTAGACTCCAACATATCAACAACTAACTACATATGCTCCATTTTAAGCTCCAACAAATCCAACCATCATGATAGTAGTTCCTTACAGGCACATGTCTTCGCCAATTACATCTCAGTAGTATTAGATATCAAGGTGGCATGAATTCCATTATTGCTGCAAGCCTAGCCACAATGGCACCAAACTCCTCACCAACTTCCCCCTCATTCCACACCATTTCCACCTAAATTCTCTAAATTTGCTAGATAAACACACTTAAAATTTAAATTGCCTTTGTAATGGAGTTCTCTGCTTCCCTGCACTCTATATATAATGACAAAGTTCCCTTCCTATGTAAATTTTGGAGTGCTTCTACATTGAAAGCTGATACTTTCGCCAAAACCACTTATGTCAGATCCACTAAATTTTTAGCTCTAAAGCTTTATTTCTCCAAACACTTCCTATCACCAAGTCGATACTCTAGATCAAAATATATGGGCTTGCAAATTTTATATACCCTGGTATTAAATTCACAACTTTTATATCTATCCTTTGTTGATTTCAGACTTGGGTTGCTGCTCCAAGTGATCGAGAGGGCCCGTTTCTATAAAATAATGGAATGACTCCCATATGTGTACCTTATTTCATTAGGTTCTTAACTCAACAGTGTCTCACATGACTATTATAATCAAATATATATTATCAATTTTAATAATCTTCCAGGCTCGAGAAATTACCATTTGACAATTGCATATTATGGTGGAGGTTTGATGATTGGCTTTGAGGGTCCTAACATAATGAATCATTTTACCTTACTATGTAGGTCTTAGTCATCTCTTGCGTATGAAATCCAAATGTAGAGCTTTATAAGTGTGTAGTTCCACTAATAATGAATATGTGGACCATATTAGAAACCTCATAAAAAACATAAATAATATTAGGTGGCTAGAAAAACTAACATGTTTTTTTATTTTTTTTTATTTTTTTATGCAGCTAAGTCAATCATAATGTTAAGGAAAGGAGACAATCCCACATATTTTTATGAATTCATAGGAATGCACATGCAATAATAAAATGTACACATTATTGTTACATAAAATAAAACACATGTAAAACTCCATCCCCTTGACATGTTTCAAAAATAAATATTTATCACTAAAACCTTATTCTAGGGAAAAATAACCTATTTTCCTTTCCAAAACATAGTCAAGGCCTCTCTACCCATATTCTTTGTGCAGAACCACTAAATGACTGTTGAAATATCACTTGGAGGTGAAACACTCCATGTAGAGGAGATCATGTGACATGGTTGTAGGCCTTTTTCAAAGTGCTTAAGGTCTATAAGGTTGATTTTATTCCATAAGGCCATTGTTTTCCTTTTTAGCAATGATCTACCCATTATTATTTCCTAAAACCAATAAATTATAGGCATATTTCATTTAGAGTCCAATAGTCCATATAAAGGCCCTATGTGGTGTTTTAATACATATTTGAAAATTGTTTAACTAGGAAGCTTTATTGAATTCCCCAGGTCTTTTTTATCCTTCCTTCATCATTGTTAACACCAAAAGTTCCATTAGTGTTATCAATAATGTCATCATTTCCCCTAGTTATTTGTTAAAAATCTTTAAAACATGTGTCTCTTAAGTTGGTAGCACCACCTATTGAAATGATATGTATCATGATGTGTCTGTTGATTTGGAAGTGCTTCTAGTTTCATCAGTTGTACCATTCACCACCTTTTGATTTAGGAGTGCCTTCTTCTTATATCATTAAAATTAACATTGCCAAATTAAAAGGAAACGACAACTTAAACTATCAAGATGATGTTATTTAAGGGCCCCGGTCTTACTATCAACATGGAAAAGATTAATTAGAAATATTAGTTCTACGTGTTAACAAATTTGTTATTAAATAAGAAAGGCAACCACTCATAATGGACCATCTCATCTCCCATGTATGTGAAACCTAAAAATGAATAAAAATTTAATGTTTTTGCTTCGGTGATTTACCCTATTATCTCAATCTTTGTTGATGATGTCTTCATATATTAGCTTGGTATTAGAGCTGATATTCAAGTTTCTATTCTTTGACTAATGATTTCGTCACACATTAGCTTGTTATTAAAGCCAAGAATCAAATTCCCATTTGTGACCTTGACAACTAGAAATGAGATCTTTTGGACACCCTTATTACTCGAGAAATTCGAGGGGTTCATATGCATCTCTGAAGGATATTTTTTGCAAGTTTCAAATCCCCAATTTTCATATATTTGGGGATTTTAGAAGTTTTTTTTACAAGTAACCACTGTAAATTCATGGATTTGATGGCAAGTGTTTCTAGTGAACATTTCATATAGTTCATGGATTAATTGAGACATATTTTGCAACATTTTCTAACATAATTTTTCTATTCACTGGACACATTTCCTTGTAACTCACTTGTAACACACTTGGAACTTCCTTGTATTATTATATTGTTCTTATAGTTTCATCAAGACATTTCTCAACATCCCTTAGGACACTCACTAATAATTTCTCTCATTTGATGGTGTTATAGGTCTTTGAACCAAACGAGTATTTTTCAGATCTATCTTCGTAGAGTGACAAAAGTTCAAGGAGGATAGAAGATATTGACCAAACATCTACTATGTCATCAAACAGATGGAGATCAACTAGAGGTGAAAATATTAGAAGAAAATTCCACAGGCAGATGTAATTATTTCTCTCTAAAGGGGGTTTATGTTATAATTATAATGAGAGCATATATGACATGGAGGTTCACTTGAGATACAAATATCTAGTGAAATAATGGGTACCGAAGGATATTCCTGAAATAAACACTTACTTTTCTGTCAATGAAAGGATATACCGCATTCCCCCATCATCATTACATGCTTAGGGGCTATTTTCCATGGATGGCGAAAATGTATGTTATAATGAATTAACTAAATTGATGGAGTATGTTAGACCTTGCTACGTCTACAATGAATGGGTATCAATAATCCAATATACCAAAAGTATGCGAAGATATGGTGTGGCTATAAATTATATATATCTAAAATATAATGATCAAACAAGGTCATAACTAAGTATAATGATAGAAGGCCAAAAACAATAGGGAATATTGTATAGTTTATAAATAATATATGGCTTGTGACCACCAATAAGTAGCCCATTTGATTTGAGGTCCATGAAGGAAACTGTGTATTCATATGTGCCATAAAATCAATAGTTTTATGGGAAGAGTTTCTCATTGATTAAAATTTGAATCAAATAGCTACAACATCGCTAATATGGGGGAAGTATTGTTTAATTTTACCCAACTTGTAAGTAATTTCTATTATGTGTTATGATTGTCATTTACTACAATATATTGTCATTCATCTTGTAAGTTAAGGAAATGTTTTAATACGTCATGGTCAAATGGCACCGACCTCGCAATAGGTAAACATCAATGAAATTGTACATAAAATAGTATAACCGCAAGATTTATTCTAGCAAGAAAGTCATAGCATTTTATCCATTCTAGAGTAAGTCAAGTTCATCCTTTTAGGCAACATATAACTAAATGAAAGATTTACTATGCATATGAGCAACCTTCCTTACAGGGTTATATGAATCCTATATTCCAAAGGTTATTTTAAACGTGCATTCCTAAACTTTCAAAAAATCATCTAATTATTTGTATCCTACAATGAGCATGCAACTTAACTGAATGCATTCCTTCATCCTTTTCAAAGTATTGTTTCTATACAATATGGAATATATATTGATGCCATAATAATATCTCTTCCAAGAGACTTCCAAGATGATGACTCTTATAGCATCATGATGATCCATAGTAGCATAATAACTTCCTCTAACATAATGTTAGAAAATGTATGGATGAATATTTATGCAAAATGGACCTCAAGCATTTTATTCTTAAAATACTAGATCATTCCAAGAAACTCAACAAAGTAGACTTTTAAACATGCTACTATCATATGCTTCTATCCATAATGCCATACTAAATCAAGATGTTGCATGCTATTTAGGGCTCTTCTAGCCTTTTTCCCTTTCCAAGACAACTTGTAGCACCTACTGCAATTTCAGACCTAAGGTAACTCTAAATTTCCATATGAAAATATCTTTTCTTTCTTTGATACGAGTGCCTAAGATATAATGTGAAGTTTCTATATAAATTTAGACATATGTCAGTAGTGATTTTCTTATTAGTATAATGATGAATAATTGCTTATGAATTTCTTGATTAATTTTTTAATGTGTCATAATGAACTTTCAAGATATCATAATATTTAACTAGCCAAACTTTCCTTCTTATGTAAAAAATGGAAACTTTTATTGATTTAAAATGTTTCCTAAAATTCAAATATTTGAATGTTTATAACTGAGGATGGTGGAATAAAATTACAAATTACACTTATTTGATAAACAAGGTGATAAGGAGAAGGCACCAACCTCATAACAGTCCATAAATTCTCCTAAGGAAGTTATTAGTGAAGAAGATTTACTTTTTTCCATCGAACTGATCCGAATAATAAAGAAGTTTCAAATGAAATAAAACAAGAAACTTAGTTATTTATTTCTGATTGAGATGTAAAAGAAATATATAAGAGGCCAAATCAAAACCTTGATAGACCAAATTCATCTCTATGGGGTGAGAAATTCATTAATTATCCCATTTATTTATTTATGATTTTTAATTATCTCATCCTTTATAAAAAAATGTCTTTATTTTATATGAGTTTTTGAGTGAGTACAATACTCATCTTGTGACTATGGGGGGTAGAATTCATAGCAGCGCTGATGCTCTGCTTGTGAGAGATGAATCGGTCATTGAGACCGATACACCTACTAAACCACACGTGCCAAGATTTGCACCCCCTAAACAAAATACTCCAAGATATGGCCGTGATGTTTTGGATGCAGAGCATGATCCCATCTCACAATTTGAAGTGATATTTACTAGATCTTCCCATGTTACTAGCACAAGAACACTACCGATTACATTTTTGGTAGATGATGACCATGTACCCATGAAATTAGAGAAACTTCCAGGTATTTAAGAAGTGTGGTGCTATCTTTTGGAGTCATCACATTCATGCTTTTTGGAATTAATGTTTCGAACCAACCTCTGTGTTTCATCATCAGGATTAGATCCATGAGTGAATAAGTCAGAACTCAATAGGGTTAATAAATGAAGGTGAGGGTTGGGGTGGGAATGAATAGCAGCTGGCAAGATTGATAATGATTTAATTCAGTTTTAGTTTTAATTTTTTATTTTGTTAATGATTTTAGTTTTAGTTTTTTATTTTAATATCTAGTTTTCTTTTAAAGATTATTACAAATTATTTTAAATTGTTGATAATTGTATTTTAGTTTAAATTGAATGATTAAAAATATATAATTTAATACCTAAATATTATTATTATTATAAACTAACACATATAAATAATTAATTTTTATTAATTACAAATTAAAATGAATTTAATGACTTGAGTTTTTAATTTTGACATTGTATTAATAAGTTGTATGAATTATTTTAGTTTAATTAATGATTAAAAATTAAATAATACAATAATAGCTAATAATTATTAATGATTATAACCTAACTTATTATAATAATGAACTTTTATTAATTTCAAAATGAATTTAATGTTTATAATTGAAATCAATTTTTAATCTATAGTTAATTGATCCAAATTTGAGAATTCTAAAAAATTTAATTTTAAATTTTATTTTTAATCACTAAAAATATTTTTTTAATATTTAAGAATTGTTTTAAATATTAAGTACAATCCAATTGAAATTAACGTATAGTCTGTGATTATTTTAAACTAATGATAATATAGTTTTTAAGGAAACGATGTATTATATAGGCGTTTGTATCACCTAACCTTGGAAATATTTGGGCCCACCATTTGCACAAACCAGAAATCTGAAAGTTCCAAGTTAAAGGATGAACTTATGAATATGATGGTTGGCCTATTCGGTGAGGGCACCTTCAATGAAACTGGAGTTACCTCGAAGGAAGGGTTAAATTTGAAACATTTGCGCGACCAATATAGGCATCAAGAAAGTACTAGGTAATATGAACACCCTCTAGTGATTATAGAGAGGGAGTGGAAATCCCTCATGGAAGATGCAAATGATAAGGCACTTTGAAAAGAAGGAAAGACACCATCTAGACTAGGAAGGTTTGAGGCAGTTTTAATAATGTAATTACGATATTATTTATCACCTTTGCGACATCTAATTAAGTTTTTCATGATTTTCAATAAAGGATCCTAGATACATCCAAATCCATGATGACTAGAATATTTAGACAGGGAAAGATCAACTTCGCCTGGGTGGTTACTCAAAACTAGGTGCAAAAATTGTATGTATTAAAAAAAAAATTTGCATCTAAATTATAAATTCTTAACAATTTTAATTTAATATCACAGAAGAAGAAAAATTTATGTTCTTGCAAAATTGCAGGGGTCACAATTCAAATAGGCTCCCATGGAGGAAGACCCCAATATTTCTTTCAAGCATGCTTATCAAATTGTGGTTAAACATAGGACAAGCTTGGTGTCTTCATAGTCTTCTGACACCCAACCTAACACTCATGTAAATAAAATAAATGAAGAGCATTTATAAATTAGTACTTGTACAATCTATTGCCATAAAGTAATGTTCTTGATTGTAAAAAGAAGTTACGAAATGTAGATACAACACATGAGACTAGTGACTGTGGAGGACCTCTTGAAATTGATGTCTAGCTCAATACTGGAGGTATTTCATGTGCTATAAAAAATGTAGAATGGGTTACATTTAAAAATATTTAAATGAAAATGGTGTATTAGTTAGAAGAATTCATGTTTCTACTCTAGAGCATGTACACAGTGAGGCTAGAGAAGAGGATGAACATATGGCCATGTTTGAAAGTATTTTGCACCCCTCTAGTACCGAAGTAGGTAAAGAACATTTTACTACTCTTTTTATTAATAAAACACTTGTAACAATAATAACTATAAATATGAATTTAACATTTTTTTTATTATTGCAGTAGATGATCCACCCCCCAGGAGCAACATAGATGTATGACCAAGTCAGGAGCAAGGCATACATAGCCCATAAAAGATGAAGGGAAAGATTAAGGCATCCTTGTAAAATACCTAAAAAGAGAGAGACAAAATAATAAGTGACTGTACTTGTTTATTTAGAGCCTGGTGTTTTGAGACTCACATTTTTTATTGATAGGTTGAATGCCTCATTGCATGTGCATGTTCAATTTTTTACTATTTTAATAAAAAGTTGTGATTTTTCCATTGGAAAAAGTTAGAATAACCTCGTTTTTTCTTATTATGAAATAAATGGAAAAATAGAAATACTACAAGCATTAAAACCATTTATAATTTTATTTTATGCATCAATTTTTTTTTGTATCTAATACAATGGAAGCTTTGTGAATTTTCTTGTGATAGGAACACATTTAATTTTTACATTCGAGTACCTACTAATTCTAGGTTTTACAATAATTGAATTGAAATGGCACTTTTGAGTGAATTTCAATCCTCTAATCTTGTGTAGATATTAATTTAACAAGAAGACAAGGTAGTCAAGTTGGTAGAAGAAACAACTATATGCTATATTTAGGAACAACAATTGATGTCATTCCTTTGAAGGTGATGAGACAATTAGGCCTTACAACCACTAGGCCATATAGAAATGTATGTGACATGGATTCAAAGAAAATTGGGATGGTAAGAATAAATCCACAATTTTATTATATTTAATAAATCGAAACATACATATATATAAAAGGGAGTGGCTACCTGCTTCACATTCCACAAAGAACTAGTGTTTTTCTAAAGACTGTTCATTTCACGTACCTATGAATTGTGTGCAACAATAACAAATCCAAAATATTATGTACCTAACATTCCCAACTTAATTTGAATGGGTGTTTTTAAGTCCAAGCATCACTTCCAAGTATGTGTACTAAAGGAAAATAAAAAAATTTCTTTCACTGAAGATATATTTTAGAAATACTGGTAAGGTTTGACAAGAAGGTAGGACATTATTTGTTTAAAATTTGAATTAACTTAATGTGAGATTGATTATTTGTTTATATAATAAAAAAACTTGTCTTTTGTTGAAATATGTAGTTTGGGGGACATGATGATAGTGATCCTAATTGGTTTGATGATGAGGAGTTGTTCATTTCTCCTGACCCAATAATAACAATCAATAAACTAGTGGTTAGAAAAAACAAAGAACTTGTTCATTTTATTTGCATTATATATAAAATTCATAACATTAAACATAGGGTCAACATGTTCAACCAACATCTTCAATGGTAGAGAGTTTCATACATGAGGATCATGTATTAGAAGAGGAGCATAGGGTAGCCATTCCAATGTTTGTGAATGTGATGAATTTGGAAATCAATCTACAACAAGAAAATAGTCATAGAAGTATCAAACCTCAAATCATTCCAATAGTGTCGACTAGTGCACGAGGTAAAGTAAACTCCAATGCTAATTTTATTAATGGAATACTCCTAACAATAATAACAAAAAATATCAATATAACATTTCTTTCTTGTTACAACTAATGATCCACCCCTCTTGTGGCAACCTTGATGATGTCATAAGTACATGACCAGGCTATCAAAAAAAAAAAAAAAATTGATTGTACTAGTTATATCATTGGAAACATCATGTACCATATTATGGAAACATATTTTTGATGATAAAATTTATTGAGATGAAGTATTTTTTGGCTATGATTAATGAATGAATGAACGAATGTTATATGTTAATGAATAATTTCCATATGTTTCTTTATGTACATGACCTTGAGTCATATTATGTAAACTCATTTTTATGATAAAATTTATTGAGATGAAATATTTTGTGGATCTACAAATGAATGAATGAATTAATGTATGTTTGATATTTGTTTCTTTATGTCTTTTAGTGTCTTTATTTCAAGTATTTCCCATATAGTAGATAGATTGGGTAGAGAATAAATTAGGATTTGGATAATATTGGAGCATAAAAACATTGATTCAACATAGCAACAATAAATTGAAAGTTGACTTTGATGCTGCTTCATTGAGTGGAGGGAGGTTTTCTCAGTATTAAACTACCCCAATAATTTATTTTCAAAACCGAGAGGAGCTCATTTAGGTATTCATGCACTCAAGTCCTTTTAATTATTATCTATTCATGCAATTATATTTAATATTTGGTAAAATTTAATCTAATTATTCCTCATTGGTCTCATGAACATGTGTAGGAAAACTACTATCAATTTGGATGTTGAAGTGGAACAACTCTCAGAAGTAAATATCTCAAAACGGTAAAATTACATTTAGCACTCAAGGTAAGTTACTTTCAAGTTGATGCCTTTTTGCTTCTTCATAATGCACTAGGCTACTTATTATATTTGTAGTCATATCAGTGGAAGGTCTTTGAACTTACTTGACATTTCTTCTGTATTTTAAAGGGAATTGTTGTACAACTTGGTAATTCCAACTTACAAAGTTCTTCATATTGGCAAGAACATACTACCACAGATGGAAGAAGGTATGAGCAATGGTAATTCAAATGTGTATTATTTGTTTTTATTTGTCACTATTTAATTAGATGATGGAACATGGTTGATATCATGAGTAGCAAGATGAGGGATACATCAATTTGTAATCTTGTGGTGTTTCCCATTGCTGACATGTTCAATTTGTATTTAGTTAATACCTTCAATAGAAATACTACGAGAATTAAAATCATTTACAATTTTATATTACGTAACAAAGAAATTTTGTATCTAATCCATTGGAATGTTTGTGAACTTTCTTACTCTAGGAAGAAATTTAATCTGTACATTCTAGTACCTATTAATTCTAGGTTTTACAATACCTAAATTGAAATGGAACTTTTGATTGAATTGCGATCTTCTGATCTAGTGTAGATATTAATTTAACCAGAAGACAAGGGAGTCAAGTCAGGATAAGTGCTTAGAATTGATGACAATAATTGAGGTGAAATAACACTAGACTTCTATCACTATATGCTTGGGCTAGTTATCTTAATATATGATAACTAAGGTAAAATGATGTTGCAATTGTGACATTTAGAACATTTATTTACTATGATTTTTGGGTTACAAAAAACAAAACCATTCCTGGTTTCACTGACCTTGGTTGGCATTACAAAGAGGCTCTCATACCCCTCATTTCTTTGGACAACTTCACCTTTCTACATCCATAGGATAGGAATTTCTCACGGCTTATGCCCACTCCCCTGTCGTACCAAATCTCACCTTTGGATAGCTGTAGATACCTTCACATGAAGAAATAGAGGCAATATGGTTACTTTAGACTGTACATAAACATAAATCTTGTTACCTAGCATAAGTAATATCTCTCTAAATAGGAAAGAAATAATCGACAAGTTATCTTGGTGGACCTATGGCCATTACTCACACCATTGTCCTAATATCCTTCAATTAAGAGACACCCTTGTGGCTTGTCGCACAAACCTAGCTACACCACTTATCACACCTGCATTAAGACCTAGACCCGCCTTCTCCCTATAACACTTAATCAAGGATGGTGGCAAGGACAAAATGAAAAATCCCAGGTCACCATCAGTCAACTGTTACTTTTTTCTCACTAAATGATTTGTAGAAGTAGATGAAAAAGGTACATACGTTTTGTTTAACAATTCTATCCATCAGACATAATGCCTATTTGTGTATGTACATACATTTTCCAATTGGAAGAAGTACATATCTCAATTTACATTGATTCTTTCAAAAACCATTCCCTTTGGAGGTGATATCTCAGATGCAAATTTTATATGAGTGGAAAATATAACATGTTTGGATGAGAATTAAAAGGAGGTTTATGACATGAATGGAGAGCTTCTAATACACGCTGAAGGCACTAGAATTATATTTGAATATTTAACTTTACAATGCCCAAAAAATGTATTTGAGGGAAAACATTTAAGAAATTAGATTCAAGAGGCCCACCCCTTGCTCATTCAATGTTGTATTTTCTATAATGGCTATATAGTCAAAGGAATTTCTTGTTAACATAATATTTATATGTAAAGCAGTCCATTTTCAAGAGTCAATGATCAAAGTTGAAAGAGACGAAAATTGTATTGGTTACCCAAGTATCCAATCCTTGGAAATATGTGGAACCAACTATAAGTCGAGAACAACATCCATTTAAAGGTGCTTGATCACATTGCTTACTTATGGAGGAGTTCCAAAAAATGTATTTATTGAGATTGTAATCAATGATGTAGAAAAGATTCAGAATGAACTTAAAGATGAAACAAAAGTTTGGGAAGTTGTAAAGCAATATAGATATTTAGAATGATGACCACATATGTCTTAGAATGTTATCATGTATAATTACTTTGCATGAATGAATGCTTGTAGGATTGATTGGAACCACCCCTAGGGTACCATAAAAGAAATTTGAAGCAATAACCTCAAAATAGGTATCTGGAATAAGCACATGCTCCTAGGGGTGGTGCATGGCAAACATTATGGCTATCTATATACATAAAGCCGGTTAGAGTTTACCCAAAACCAAGTTGTTAGTTATCCCCTTGATACTGATAAGAAAGAGAGAGGAAAAGTGTATAATCCCACCAGCTAGCAAAAGATTCCCATGTTATTGGTAAAATACCCTAATAATTAAATATAAGGTTAGTCTAGGTGTTGCATTTGTGGTACCTTGTTGCATTACACATGGTATTCAAACGTTTATGATCTTTCAATGTCGAACACTTGTATCCATTTCATTTGAATGAATCAACTTATCTATGTGAAGTCATTTCTAGCTTTGTTTGATCCCTATTGACTCAATCATAAAATACAAGCTCCTAGGGACCTCTTGATCAACTTAGACCTTATTTGAAGTGTTTATTCTCTCATTTCCGTTATTGGCATAATTTTTATGAGTGATTAGTCATAGTTCACATTTACATTATGGTTTTCACTATTTTTATTTATTTTTTATGTATCTTAATGTCTTGCTTTAAACTATTTGTTTATAGTAGATAGATTGGATACTGGGGAATTGAGAGTGATGTGGGGGGGGGGGGGGTGTGTGGTGGGTGAGGGGCCATGTGATCTTCCAGCATCACATGGTTGGCCCTATTCAGTAGAGAAGAAATTAGGATTTGGATAACCTTTGAGAAAAAAATCATCGATCTAATGGAGCAATAGAAAAGTCAGTGTTGACTTTGTGAGTGGAATGAGGTTTTCTCCAAGATTACACTACTCTAATATTTTTTTTCTCGAAAATAAGAGGAGCTCATTCATGTATTCATGCACTCAAATCTTTTTAATTACTATTTATTCATGAAATTAAATTTAATATTTGGTCAAATTTAATCTAAGTTTAGCTCATTGGTCTTGTGAATATGTGTAGGACAACTAGTATCAATTCAAATGTTGAAGTGGAACAACTATGGGAAGAAATAAATAAAAAGAGGTAACATTATATTTATCATTTAAGTTAGGTTACTTTTAAGTTGATGCCTTTTTTATTCTGCATAATGCATTGCACTACTTACTGTATTTGCAGTCAAATAAGTGGTAGCTCTTTGAATTCACTTGATATTTCTTCTATATTTTAAAGGGAGTTGTGTCCAACCTAGTAATTAAAAATTAAAAATTTCTTCAGATTGAAAAGAACATACTACCACGGATGGAAGAAGGTATGAGAAATAGTAATTCAAAGGATTATTAACTTATTTTTATTTGCCACAATCTAGGAAAAAGTGATGGAATGAGGTTTATATCATGAGTAACAATATGAAGGATACATGTATTTGTGATCTTGTGGTGTTTCCCATTGCTTACATGTTCAATTTATATTTATTTAATACCTTCAACAAATATCCTACAAGGATTAAAATCAGTTACAATTTTATATTATACAACAAAGAAATTTTGTATTTAATACATTTGATGCTTTCTGTACTTGCTTGCTCTAGGAAGAATTTTAATTTGTACATTCCAGTACTTACTAATTCTATGTTTTAGAATACCCAACTTGAAACTTTTGAATGAATTGCAATCTTATGATCTTGTGTAGATATTAATTTAACAAGAAGACAAGGAAATCAAGTTGGGAGAATTGTTTAGAGTTGATGACACCAATTGAGGTGAGATGACACTACATTTCTACCACTATATTCTTGGGTTAGTTATCTTAATATATGATGCCATTCTTTAGAGATTCAATATATATAAAGATTATTCACATTTATAGAAGTAATCTCTTCTCTTTTCAAAACTACTAAAAACAATTCTTCTCAAGAAGTATTCCTTTTGGCATTGTTCACATTGGGAAAAATAAATATGATAAACATGTTTTAAGTCCATGTCATTAAAACATATAGATGCATGCACATTCTAGGCTAACTTCCAATGTAGGTACCATTAGGCTACAATAAAGTTATTGAATGACCAAGGTACTGGGGAGAATGAAAATGATGAGGATATAGATGAAAGAGTATGAAAGTTGGCATGGAACCAGAGGATGAAATGAGGTGGGTGAGTTGTCTCACTTGCTACACACTCTCCTGCCATTTCAAATGGTTTCGAAAGAAGCCCTTTTTCACCCTCAGTGCCTTCCACATTGGTAAGCATTTTTCCTTAAGTGGTAGCAGGGAATATCTGAGTTGTATATCTCACAAACAATTGTTTCGGGATACTATCTCTCGAGGGCTCCTCCCCACATAAAATTTGATTTCTTTATACATTCATGTTTAGATATGGACACAAATTGGTCCAAAATCACAGTGACACACTTGGAACATGCACACTTTTTAATCGTTTTCTGGTGTGGGGTGGACGACCCTTCAATTTATTCATATAAAATTCTCCACTTTATAGGCATGAAATGTTAGGCTACTCTGAATATATAGAATATAAATTTTGTGAAGGATTTTAACCATAATTTGGCTATATGAGCCCCTGTACAATATTTTTCACTCACACACACACACACACATATTGTATTTTTCTTTTGGATAGATAAAATGAAAAGTGGCTACAACACATCCCATGCATGGAATAACACTATTAGATCACATTTTGTTTTTGAAAGAAAAAAATATATTATATTCCTTCATCTGGGGAATGGATCCGAACCCTTAAGCTAAAGATAGTTCTTCTTCTGCCATAGACCAAGAAATCGAAAACATAATTCTAATTCTACTTGGTCTTTTCCATGCAAGGATTCTTACATTATGTATCTTATATATTCACCAAGGAACTACACATAATTCAAAAAAAGGAAAAGAAAAAACATTCAACTAATGTATATTTCCTGGTCACTTGCTGCATTTTCTACTTTTTATTTTTTGTTTGCTTGTTCTCCACTTCTTCATCCTTCATCTAGGCATACTATCCCATAATTTAATCCTGGGGGTCACTAACCTACAACACTTCACCAATTTTTGTAGGGGAGGTCACTAAGTCCATAAACTTCTTTCGAAACACCAACGTTTTCCAGCTTTTCTTTAATGTCAATGTCATCCACCCTAAGATTGAGAGTGTCCACTTTCTTCATCAAAGTTTCCACCATGATTTGGAGACATTCCATTTCCTTCTGTAAATATGCCATCTAACAATTAAGTAGTGAGAAATGTGAACGTGCTTCTAGGGTGAATTGCTCCCAAAGCTTCATAATTGAACCTAAAATTACCTCCAATGTTTTTGATAGATCAACCAAACTACCATTACCACTTCTCTCTGCACTTAGGGAGGCCATACTGCCAAACAATGATATTTTCACATAAATTATTACATATTTTATGAGATGAACACCCTTTTTATACTTCCTGATTCATTCTTTAGTTGCATCATCGACCATCGCTTTAAATTTAATATCCTTGGACAGTGTTGACATCAATAAAACACCAAATATCTAAACTACTCCCTTAGCCTACTCCCAACTTTAGTCATACATAAATGAATTGACGTTGAAGGTGCACCAACTTGCAATTCCAATTCAATTAATTTAGTAGGGACCAAAATTAATCTCCATCTATCCTCTCGCAAGTTTCTTATCATAAATCTAAGGTTTATTAAATTAATTAAGATTCTGATGCTTCAGAAAATGCACCTCCTAAGTCTCTTAAATACATTTTGACATTCAATTAATGTTGGCTTAATTAACACGGGACATGACATATGGATGGAGAGTATTTGTCCAAGGAGAGTAACCCTCATCCAAGGTTGATCCTTTATTATATTGATCATCATCAATTGCATTATTTTCCATTTTTATATTGTAAAGGCATATAAAATAAAATTCCCATCTTCGTTTGAATTTTTGGCTCAAGATGGTTTTGATCTTTCTCTGGAGATTTCTCGGAATGATAATTTTTTTGAATTCTAATCTTTGAGTCTCCAAATACTACAAGTCACCATATTAATCCATTTGAAAAATCTATTCTCATTCCTTGTGATAATGCTAGGGCCTCTGCTTTATTGTTTGTTGTCCATCCTAAGCCCCGAGTGAATTTTTTTACTATTTCTCCTTTTAAATTTATTATAATTCCTCCCCAAACACTATTTGATCACAATTTCACATTTTTATGACATGGAAATATTTCATTAAAATCAGCTCTCCCAGGTTCCTAAAATTTAAAGTCTATCCAATTTAATTTTCATTGCCTTTTGATTTGGCAATGCTCATTGTAGAGATATAATTAAAGTGCACTGCCAAATCGAAAGGCATTGAATGGATAATTCAACAAATACATAGGTGAATGCCTATAAAACCAATTATTCCTAGCCATATCATTATTTTTAATACTTTGGCACCCATCAGATATTCGACATTAAGTTAAAACTTCAACTATCAAATAACATTCCGACAGAACAAAATGTCAGAAATTTGACTTTATGTTGATAAATGAATGATTTGGTTCCATAACACTCCCATCGCATTATACTATTACAATTCCATTTATCTGATGCAACACCATCAGTCATGGGAATCCAATCCAATGGAAAAAACGATTGAATCTCGTTGGACTAGAATAAAATGGTGTTGATTATCCGACGTCCAAGAGTCAAATGTTTCACCTCTATGGTGACAATTATTTGATGTTTAACCCATCAATTAAACTTATTGTGACATCTATTATCCAATGCTACACCATGAAACATATGACTCCATATTGATGAAATAAACCATTGGATCCCATCAAATTAAATTAATACGACGTCACATATTTGACATCCATACCGACATTCTGCCCATCATAAATCTAACATATGTTGGCATTCCCAATCAACCAACAAAGCATCAGATGATCAAAAACTTTTTTTGCCTACTTTGGGATCAGATATTTGACATTTTTCCCATCGAATATACGACACTAAAAAAAGTGTTTCCAATTCAACACAATACCACTAACGAAAATTACATCTCCAATGTGTTAAATATCGATGACTAGGAGTCAAATAACTGATGAATATATGTCAAATTTTTGCCCCATTTGTAGTATTATGGGATCCCACACACCATTATATCAAATCGGGATAGTAGGTTCCTTAGCACATTTTGGTCAATCCTTAGGTCATTATTGGACACCAAGCTCACCAAGTTGACTGCCTTCCATCCCCAGACGAATGGCCAAACAAAGGTCGTCACAGGATGATGATGCACATACTACACATGTACAACTCCAAGCATCTACGAATCTAGGATGAGAGCCTTCCCCATGTGAAAAACAGTTATAAGATAGCTCTCCATAGCTTGAATTGCCAAAATCCCTTTCAAGTGTGTCTGGGATTTCGACCATTATGTTTGATTAATGTTGTCATGCCCCATGCGACTACACAAACAAAATCCAAACATGTACAATATGACGTTGATAAAGAAACCAGGTTTATTGAATGCATCCAGCACATCCACCAAAAGGTACATGAAATCTGGGATAAATCCAATGCCAAGTATAAGAAATGACATGATCAACATTAGGTGTCACTTAAGTTTTAGGTGTGCAATAAAGTTTAGTTGCATTTGCAGAAAGAATGACTTGCTGGAGACCATCATAAGCTCTTACCACTCCTATACAAGCTTTACACCATTACTAAGACTATGGGCGACAATTATTTTCAGCTCAACATTCCCCCATTCCTTGGCCTTCACTAGGTCTTCAATGTGGATAGCCTTCGGCCATACTTTCCACCATTACTAGACACATTAAACATTGCTGAACAACTGACACGCCAGAGCTCCACCCAGATTGCATGGAACAAGCCACATTTGATCAGATCATGGAAACGAATATAAATAACACTTGCCAACAAAGGATCCAAATGTATCTAGTTGTAAAAGTTGGCTAGCTCCTGCACTAAGACAAGCAGCTCACTAGGGACTAGATTCAATAAAAGTTTTCCCATCTCATGGAGACACTCAATGCAATGGGTACCATTGCTTCCTAAGGGAGGAAGACTAATCTAGGTGGATACTGGTGGCCACCCACCTATTCCAGTCAAACCCCCAACATTGTTTCTTTGATTTTCCTTAATTGTATCATATGTTACAATTTTTTGGTAGTTTTTTGAATCCTAAACTTTTAGAGTTGTTTTGAGGCCCTGAACAATGTTTTTATGAAAAGATGGAAAAACCCTTAGCTTGTTGCAGGTGTTTGCAGTCAAAATTTGTAGTCCATGGATAGATCTTCCTAATGAGGTATCATACGTGAAATGGATATTGTGTGCCAAAGTTATGACCCTGTGAAGTTGGAATACCAACTAACCCCTAATAGGACCCACAAAGTTTAGGCGCTTCATCTACTAGGGTTAATCTTTTGGATGTTTAGGGTTTCCATTGTTACTCAAAAATAAAAGGACCTTCGAGTCTCATTATAATATAGTTTAGACGGCTTGTAGTTGTCACATCTCTTCCAATAGATAAGCTACCTTTGCCTGAGCTAATTTGTTCCATTTTGCATGTAAACAATTTCAGTATTTGTTATTAATTAATTAAAGTTTTGTTCTTTCATTATATCTTATGTTTTGTTTATATTTTTTTTATGTCATTTCATTTATTCATAAATCTAGAACAAGGAGTAGAGGTATGAAATTATTGGATAAAGCTTAGGTATGATACGGATGAAATTACATGGTAATGTATGCAGTAAACTACGTTTAATAGGAAATCCATGTGCTAATGACTGAATTGGAGAATTATTGTGTTAACAATTTCTTTTGGAGAATAATTGTGCTGATGGAATTTGATTCATTATGTCGATAAAAGATATTTATTTATTTTTTTCCTTAGTTAAACTAAATTATGGACAATTTCGAATGCTCACATGGTAAAAAGTGATAGTGTGGAATAACTATCCACTTTTGTATGCATACATTTATGATAATGTTTAATGGCGCATTAAAAGAAAAATTCTTGGAGTTGCAATTCATTGGTTATAGTTTTTAGAAAAGAATGAATGCATGCATTTCATTGTCAATAGCGAAAACAATGTGATAATGAAAGAATGTAGTCTGAAGAAGGTTGTTGTTGAGGTTGTTGGTAGCATGAATGTTTAAAATAAAAAAATGAAAGAACCCTCTTAAATTATGAGAATAAGCAATGAGTCAAATAGTATATCTTGTGGAATAAAGGGATGCTTAGTATGAATGTAATAGATAATGGTTGAGTTTATTATATTATGGAATTACCTCGAATGTCAATTGATTATGATAGTTGATGGGATGATTTATTTATTAAGTTGCAATATCCTCATGTGAATTACCCTTGAATGATGCCATATGTTTGTTAAAAAATTAATGGAAACATTCTTGGTAAATGTAATAATAATAGATTGTATGTGATCTGTCAACAAACTATTAGACTTATCCCTAAAGGTATATTGCAATAAGTTATTGGAATATGCATCATTCAGTTTTGTTGAAGAATATTATTATAGTTGTAAAAAAAATGATAGTGGTAGTTCACACTCATATTATTGGCTTAATGGTGGAAAAATGTTAATCAAATATGAGTTTGTTTCTATCTTATAAATTGTTACAAGTATCGATTATCAATAGTCAAGTACTAATGAGAAATTAGTATTCTTATATGGCTAAGTCTTTGTATAGCCTTTTATGCATATTAAGACAGTTTGCTAGAAACTATGTTGGCTACAAAAGTAGATACTTGTTTAACCATGTATAAGCATGACTGGAAATCCTTGAATGTTTTACAAAAACGTAGATCGTGACATAGAAATGTGTTATGTAAATAATAAGAATAGAAAGGAAAAGGGTTGTTCCCTTACTATGAAAATGCATAAATGATAACTAGTTTGATGAGGGAAACCGTGATTATTTGATAGTTTAATAATGTGTTGTCCATTATTTATAATGCATAAAATGAAATAGAGTATATATATTCAACAAACTTAACGGTAGAACTAGTAACATCTAAGTGTTGTTGATTACATTGATTTCTCAAGACTCATACATAACAATGCAATTCTACAAGTTTATGATCCAAAGATGGTGTTAGTATGAATGAATTTGAGTACATCATGCATCCAACAAAACATTTGAATTTTCATCCTATGGAAATTCATCTAGTCTATGTGCATATTGGTGGTGACACTAGATATTAAACCTAATCAATTATGTCCATTATGTTATAGAATTGTGGTGTATTCCCAGTCATTGTTGTATAGAATTTGGATGCCATATTATAAATAAGCTGACATTACTGATTGCTTTGATAAAAAAATTCTATGTGATTGACTTCAAGTTAGTAATGTTAACTTATGATTAGACACATCAACATGGAAATGAAATATTATTTTGCATGAATTAGAGCTATGGTGAATGTCAATCTTTGGAGTAGAATGGTTATATCTATTACAAGGTTGTGTTCACTTAATTGTTGTTGTGGAAAACATCTTCATGGAAACTTTGTTTTAATTTTATATATACAACTTGGAAGATGTAACCTTATTTTTTATCTTTACGCTTAATGAATTGAAATGGTTTAGGAAAAAGTAACAGGACCAATACCTTCTTACTTTGTTAAAGCATTGAGAGGCATTGATGCATGTGAAAATTGAGATACATCTTCAATATATCTTATAGGATGTTTGGCATGTAAATAACATGACTTTTTGAAAAGTATGGTTTTATGAAATATAGTTGTGACTAATGTTTCTAGTATGACAAAGCACAGGTAGTGTAATGGAAATATAATGATGACACTAAGTTTCTGGTAGCACAAAATATAAGAACCATTGAAAGGAAAAATGTTGCTATGTAATTTTGTTAGGTCCCTATAATACTAGTGTAGCCTCCTTATTGTTATTTTTAGTGTGGTCCCCTCTTTGTTATTGTTGTGCCCATGTATCACCCTTATTATTATTTTTGTGCACCATAGAAGCCCACTATTGTTATTTTTGGGCCCTTAAATTATTATTGTTATGTAAGCTCTAACTATATTGTGACCCATTAGACTCCTATATATACAAAGGAGGTATTTTCATTTATATCATCCAATAATTGTTCATTTATGTAATATTAGGGAGGCTTCCCCCTTTAAGAGGATAAATTTTAAGTCTTTGATCTATCTATTTGTGAGTTGGTTGCATAACATTTGGTATAAGAACTTTGGATTATAGGGCTTCACCACTTCAAACATGTCAATGTGGACTTTTCACTATAATGTTTTTTCTACGAATCTTCAAAGCTGAAACTATAATCACATGGATCCAAAATCTTGATGGACGTTTTCCTGAAATTCCAGATCTTGGTTCACCATAGTTTTTGAGATATGGTTCAAAGAAGTTAAGGTTTTTTCATACTCCAAAATTCAAGCTCAAACAAGTGACCCAAGGAAAGTTGTCATAACTTTTATTTTAGGAATCGAATTTGAATTCTGTAAAAATTGGATGAAAGTGAATGGATTTTAGTTTCTCTTGAAGCAATTTAAGGGTTTAATATTGAAACAATGACATGTGGCATCCCGTAAAACTTCAATCTACTAAACCAGTCCATAATCAAGCCATATTGGGTGATCTGGCATAACTATATATTGCAGAATATAATATTAGTTTGAATTGTGGCATTGGAAAGAAGATTAATAGGGCTACCACATGGATGAATTTTAGACCTTGGCAATCCAAAATCATAGAGATGCAACAATTTCAATATCGGGCTCCAAAAAACCAAGAAAATGGTGTGTATTTTTTAAATTGTGTCATAACTTTTTTTTGAAAAATCAGTTTGAAGTGATTCAAAGGGAATAGTTAGTCATAGATATAAGTATTTGGTTCTAAAATTCCTATAAATAAAAAGAATTATACACCCATTAATACCTCATAAAGCTCTACTATGATGTATAAAGAGGAAGAATTACGTCATGATATATCAAAATTACAGGACCAAATGCAACAAATTTCACTCTCACAAAGAGCAACCAAATTTGACATGGATGGTTTAAAAGAAAACATGGAAGTTTTGAAAGTATACATGGAAGGTTTGAAGGAAGGTTTGACAAAGTTGTTGCAAGAAAGACTTCCCTTTGGTGATAAGGTAATCCATGAAAATCATGATAAGGACAAAAGGAATATGAATTATGATTTTAGAGAATCCAATGTGGGGTTTAAGAACCAAAAAATTCCAAAGATAGATATGAGGAAGTTTGATGGCAAGGATCGAGTAACATGGATACTATAGATGGAGCAATATTTTGATCTACAGGATGTGCAACCCTCCCAAAAGCTACATATTGCATCTTTATATTTAGAACCCAATAAATTTGTATGGTATAGATGGCTTTGTTATCATAAACCACTTGTCACCTAGTCAATTTTTACAGAGGAAACGATAGCACATTATGAGGATGCAAAGAGAAACACCTTGTTTAGCTAATTGATAAATCTCGAATAAAAGGGTTCAATGGTGGAGCACATTAAATACTTCCAAAAATTGAATATTAGGGTTACCGATATTCCACAGGAGCATAGGATGGATGTCTTCATAGGGACTTCAAAATATAACATCAAACATGAGTTTCACCTTTGGGAACTTGATTCATTGGAGAAGATATTTAGGGTGGTAAGAAAAATTGAAAGCAAACTTATGGAAACCATGAATTCTACCACTCACAACTATAAATATGGAAATGTTGGTGCTCCTAGTGTTACAAAACCTACAAGGTTGACACCAAAACAATTGGAGGAAAAAAAGAAAAAGGGCTTTGTTATAGTTTTGATAAAAAATACACTAAAGGTCATAAGTGTGTCGAGAATAAAATATTCTACATATAGCTTGAAGAGAAGGAAAAAAGGAACAAGAAAAATCAACAAAGGAGGATATACACCAGGAACCAACTCCCGAGAAATAAAAAATGAATCTGATCATAGCTTGTAATGCATTGGTAGGAATTGCTACTCCTCAAACTCTCAAGATAGAAGAATATATCAAGAATAAAGAGGTAATAGTGTTGATTGATTCAGGTAGTACCCATAATTTTATTCATTGTAAGATATCCAAGGAATTGAATCACTTCCTATATGGAGAACCAGAGTGTCAAGTGATGGTTGCAAATGGAGAAACTATAAATTTCTCTAGAAAGTGCCATGATGTCAAGCTAACCATGGGGGAATATGTATTGAATAGTCCAATCCTTTCCACTATAATGGGTGGTGCTAATGTTGTACTAGGAGTCCAATGGTTAGAATCTTTAGTGCTTTTAATTTTCAAGAACTTTTCTCGAATTTTTTTTTGGGAAGCAAAGGAAATTTAATTAAGGGGTATCGAATGGAAACTAGGAAATATAATCAAATCTAATTCCATGAAAAAAATTTTGAAGAAAGAACAACGGGGCATAATTGCACAATGATGCTCACTAGACGTTCAAACATTGAAGTCATCTAGTTCTAGAGATCTCCAAAAAGTCTTGGACAATCATTCCAAGGTGTTTGAGACTCCCAAAGGCCTTCCACCTATTCATGATCATCATCATGCTATTCATTTGATTCCACGAAGTGTTCCTCCAAACATCAGGCCTCATAGATATCCTTATGCCTAAAAGAGTGATATTGAATGTATGGTTGTATAAATGCTAGAGGCTGGTATAATTCAACCTAATCAAAGTTCTTTCTTGGATCCAGTTGTATTGGTGCAAAAGAAGGATGGGTAATGGAATATGTATCCAGATTATAGGGAGATCAACAAGCTCACTATTAAAGATAAATTTCCCATTTATGTCATTGATAAATTGTTAGATGAACTAAATGGAGCATTTTACTTCACCAAGTTGGATCTTCATTCATGATATCATCAAATTATAATGAAGATTGAAGACATTCCAAAAATAGAATTAAGAACTCATGAGGGTCATTATGAATTTTTGGTCATGCCTTTTGGCCTTACTAATGTACCTTCCAAATTTCATGGTTTGATGAATTCCATTTTCAAACCCTTCCTTAGAAAATTTGCATCAGTATTTTTTTAGGATATACTAATCTACAACAAGTCTTGGAATGATCATCTTCAACATGTTGAGAGGGTGCTCAAATTGTTGGAGGAGAAACAATTATATGAAAATACATCCAAATGTTTCTTTGGAGTATAGGAGGTGGAATATTTGGATCATATTGTATCTCATGATGGTGTTCAGGTAGACCTTAACAAAATTAAAGCCATTAATGAATGGAAAATCCCCACAACCATAAAGCATATTTGAGGATTTCTCGGTTGGATAGAGTATTATTGCAAGTTTGTTAAGAATTAGAGGAGAATATAAACACCTATAACATCATTACTAAAGAAATATGCATTTTATTTGACTTCAAAAGAAATCAAGGCCTTTGCCTTTGAACATGTTAAAGAGGCAATGTGCCAAGAACTAGTCTTAGCTACGTCAGAAATCACAAAAACTTTTATTATGGAATGTGATTGCTCAAGAAGTGGAATTGATATTGTTTTAATGCAAGAAGGAAGACCCAATGATTTTGAAAGTCATCCAACCAAAGAAAATTATTTACACATACCTATTTATGAGAAGGAAATGTTGGAAATCCTACATACATTAAAGCAATGACGACCTTACCCAATGGGAAGACACTTTAAGGTAAAAATAGATAATGATAGTCTTAAATACATTTTGCAACAAATGTATATTTAGAAGAGAAACAAACATGGGTGAAAATGATGTTGGGTTATGACTTCGAAATCATATACAAAAAAAGGAAGCGAAATGTTGTTGCAAATGCACTCTCAAGAAAGGCTGAGGATATGGAAGGATTTCTTTGTGCCATTTATATTATCCAACCTGAGTGGATAAACGAAGCAAGGGATGAATGGAAGAATGATGAGGAGGTGTGGTCACTCATTCAAAAGTTGCAGAAAGATCCCAGTACAATAGATACATTTAGATAGAAAAATTATTCATTATGGTACAGAGATAACTTATATCATTGTAAATATTCCCAACTCAAACACTATTATTTTTGAATTGCACACCTCTCCCTTACGAAGGCACTTGGGATTTTAAAAAACTTACCATATGGTCAAGAAGGAATTTTTTTGGGATGGCCTTAAATATGATATTTAGAAGTTTATGGTAGAATTTTTGGTTTTCGAACAAAATAAAGTTTAGACAATTAAGTCCTCCAATCTCTTACAACCTTTATCCATTCCAAGTCAGCATTGGGAGGAGGTATCAATGGATTTTATCACATGTTTACCCAAGTATGAAGGAAAGAGTGTCATCATGGTGGTAGTTGATAGAATTACCATGCATGCACACTTTTGTGCCTTATCTCATCCTTTTAAATCCAGTATAGTTGCTACTTCATTTATGGAAACAATTCAAAAGCTTCATGGAAACCCAAAGATTATAGTAAGTGTCAAAGATCCCATTTTCAATGGATTTTTTTGGACTGAATTATTTTATTGTCTTTATACTCAATTAGCTCATGGCTCATATTATCACCCTTAATCTGATGCGAAACTAAGATAGTGAACAAATGTTTGGATGGATATCTTCATTGCTTTGTATATGATAAACAAACACAATGGGTCAAGTGGTTACCTCTAGCTGAATGGTGGTATAGCACTTCCTTCCATACTGAAGCAAAAATAACCCCATTTATGGCACTTTACAGATATCATCCACTATCCATCACATCATATTTAAGAGAAAATTCTAAGGTTCACACATTGGAAGATCTCAACGAACATCAACATAAAGTTTGCCAAGTCTTAAAGGATAAACTCACTCCAGAGAAGAATCGAATGAAACAACAAGTAGATCACCATCGTCATGAAAGAATTTTTGATGTAGGTGAATGGGTATTTTTATAGTTAAGACCATACAAACAAATGTCTCTCAAGAAAGCTAAGAACGCTAAAAAATTATCACCCAAGTATTACGATCCTTACAAGGTGTTGCAAGAGATTGGTACTATGGCTGATACGAATTGGAGTAGCCTACATCTTCCCAAGTACACCCAGTTTTCCTTATTTCATGCTTAAAGAAGGCTATCAATGATCATATTCTAGTTCAAATAGTGTTTCCAGAGCTTGAAAATGGAGGAAAAATCATATTTGAGCCTGAATCATTCACAAAAACAAGAACCCAATAACTGCAGAATCAATCCATTTTAGAGTATATCATTAAGTGGAAGAACTTACCCACTGAAGATTCCACATGGGAGGATGATAATTTTATACAAAAGCATCTAGAACTACTCAAGTGTTGAGTATAAAACTTTTTTGAAGGAGAGGGGTATGTTAGGTCCCTATAATACTAGTGTACCCCCCTTATTATTATTATTAGTGTAGCCCCCTTATTTTTATTGTTGTGCCCATGTAGCCCCCATATTGTTATTCTTGTGCCCCACATAATCCACTATTGTAGTTTTTGAACCCTTACATTATTGTTGTTATGTAGGCTCTGATTATATTATGGCCCCTTAGGCTCCTATATATACAAAGGAGGTCTTGTCATTTGTATCACCCAAGAATTGTTCATTTATGTAATGTAAATGAGGTTTTCCCCTCAAAGAGGATAAATTTTAAGTCGTTTATCTATCTATTTGTGAGATGGTTTCATAACAAATTTGCAACTAGAATGTGAAGTTATAATGTTTACTATTATCAAAACATGACATTCAAGATTGTACATAGAAGATATATTGATGCTTTCTCTAAAATGTGTGTTGATTATTATGTGGGAAACTTGAAATGAATACCACCATGTGACATAAGATGTCAGCCATGATTCTTGTGAAATGTTGGATTTCAGGATATGCCCTGATCCAAGGAAGAAACTGTGAGGATTCCCGTGAAGTAGGTCCTGGAACTTTTCAACGAATCATGAGCTAGTAGGAATCATATGTGGCAATTGGAAAAAATTTCAAGGAAACATTCAATGATAGTGGAAGTAGAATTATCACTTTAATTTTTATTTGTAAAGATTCATATTGAAAAATACCATCAAGGAAAAGTGGTAAATTTGTTTTTAAATGAATTTTATGATTTTCTAAGATGACATGTAGCTGAAATGCCAAAGAGAAAAGTAAAGAGAATGTAAATATTTACTGTGTTGGAAAAATATAAGTATTTTATTTATTATTTTTGGGGAATATTAGAGGACCCACATCATGAAAGCTTAAACTCATAACTATCAGGAAAGAGTGAAAATAAGTTATGGTCCATGAAGGGACATGAGAAATCCTCCATCTTTCCAAGGGGATGAACTTATTTGGTTGATGTAACCATCAGGAACTAAAAATATTGGAGATAAAAGTCATGGGTGGAAGACCACCAAAAGCTAACATGATTGCAGATAAATGTCATGGGTGGAAGATGTATGAAAATGGTTGTGGGAGATAAAGGCAATATGGATTTAAAGGTGCTAGTGGAAGATAAAGATTGGAATTGTACCTATAATTAGTAGGACATTACTTGGGTTGAGGAGGTGTAAACTCGTGAAAGATTTCTTATTAGTTTCTTGATAGGAAAATGGCTTAGTGCTCGGGAGGAACTACAAGAACTATAGTTCAAGGATGCCCTCTATTATATTTCCAATAATTCATGATACTAGACTTGTGGATGTATTTAGAAAGGGCTAAGAGAGTATCTACTTTGTGCAGTTATGGCTACTTTGATCATTTTAGTGATTAGAGAAATATGTGCTCTCTGAATACTTCCTGAGGTATTATGATAAATGACTGATAGTTGAAATACTCTGATGTGATTACGATTGAGAAATATTAACTAGATTTGTTGGTCATAACCAATGGGGTGCTTGCGAATGAGGTTGATAAAATACCTAAGGTGCTTGTTGTGAGGATGATGAACCATTCCTAGAGTGATTTCCACCATTGCTAAACCATCTATAACTAAAATATTTCGTGGAGTGGCGAAACTTTCCTAGAGTATTAGTAGGTAACAATAAGTTTTTATAAAGACTTTGTTGTGTTGTTTCTACAAAATAGAGGAATGCCTAAAATGTTGAAAGTAAATTGTTCAATATTTTTGTAGTTGGAAATATTTATGATTATTAACAAAACATTATGCTTTTACTTATTGGTATTTCATGAAATGAAAATCCTTCATTTTGAGGGGGATGGATCCCCTTTTGGTTTTTCTAGTTATAGAAATATCATGACTGGAGATAGATGTCATGGGTGAAAGATGATCTAAAAAGTAGATTGCAGGAGATAAAATCAATCTAAATAAAAATATAAAGTTCTAGTGGGAGATAAAGACTAGACGAAAATATAATGATAATGAAAGAAGGAAGATGAACAACAAGGATGGTGTTATTTTAAGGATGGGAGAATGTAATATCCTTAGAACCTATATGTATTTTTGAAATATTGGGATTTTATTATTTGAATAATGTGGAAAATATTATTGGTGTACTATGAAATGGTTAGGTTCCTTTATTTACCACCAAGAAAAAATTATGAACTCCATAAAAATTTTCACTTGGTAGTTTCTTTCTTAGACTGGAACGGTTTTTGCAATGACCATTTATGTTACCAATATCATTATTTCTTCGGGATGGATTTATGCTCTAAGTAATGCGATATAGCACCAAGATCAAAAAAATTCTACTGGTTTTGAATAGCTGCAACCACCCAATGGTTATCGTTGGACACAGTGCATAAGATTGACAACTTTAACCTTCATCTTAATGGTTATCCTTGGGAATGGTACATGAGATTAATCACTCTGACCTTATTCCTTGAAGATTTATTGTTGATGGATCATAATTCATATTCAAATTTCCTATATTCGATTTTTTTTGGAATTTCGAGTTAATCGTTTTGAATGTTGAGCCTTGGATTTGACTGGCAAAATCATCTTGTGTTTGTTTCACATGGCTTTTGTCATATGGTGAAGATGATTCATTCAATAAAATTTTATTTTTGGACACTTTGAGTGAATAGGTCAAGGTGACCACAAGTGGTGAAAGTGGAGTCAATCTATTGAGACACCAATATTTTTGCAGGAGCCATTGTTATTTAAGCTATGGAGAATTGAGATTCCTTTAATTTATATATATTTGTTGAAATTTTCCTTCTTAATATGTATATCAATTGAGAGTTTCAATGGAAGAATGTTGTAATGGGTTTTACAAGCATGCATGCTCCTTTCTCCCTTAAAAAGTTAGCACATTTTATGGGTACATATATGGAACTAGTCCCATATTAACTTAATAGATATTGTGTTGGTGGATTTCGTGAATTAGCAAATTAACAACCCATTGATAGATATTAATTGACACTTTAGATTCTTCACTTCTGAGGCAAGTAGTTGGATGAGAACTAGGATGGATATTATTATGGGCCCTTCGCCTATATAAATAGTAATAATAGGCTTGGTAGATGTTATTTCTTACTGCTAATTGAAACCCTACTATTTTTTTCCCATAAGGAAAAATCGTAATTTCATTAAAAAAAGGAAATTACATTCTATAGATACTGGTGCATATGCAGTGACGAAACCATTTTATTTAATAACTTGTATGGTGAATTATTACATGAGCATGCATCCTTTGTAATATAAATTATTCGTAGGTAGATTTCAAATGGATTATATCTACATAAATTTGGTTCGACAATGGTAATACTTTCACAATAGGTCAACATATCAGTAAGGTATCAATTGTAAATGAAAGTTAACCTATGGAAATGTATTACCAATGAATTTGCGATAATAAAATAGTTGTTGGTCTGCAATGGTTAATGCATATGATTTTCCATGATGTAAAATGGTTTTATTAATGCATAGGACTTTTCTTTTTCAACCATAAATAAGGAAACTTTTATAATTGTATGCATGCATGTGAAATAGGAATGAAAATACATGCTTTTATAATATTTAAGAATTTATTTAATGTATGAGAAATAAAGGATTAATAGGCATGTCTCTATAATTTATATGCATGTGAAATATTGGTAAGTAGGCATGGTTTATAACTATATGCATTCATTTAATGCATCTGAAATATGGGAAAAATAGATGTGATTGTTTGCACTTGTATTATATTTGGGAATAAAAATAAAAGGATTAGTTCTATTATATTAGTAATCTATGTTATTGTAATGGTAATAAAAATATTGGTTTTGTAGTAGAAGAAAATAAGTAGAATATTAACCATGGTTTTGCAACAAGAACGATAACTATAAAACAATGCCATGGTTGTGCAAATGTATCTCCATAACTTTGCATTTGGATTAAATGCATTAAAAATATGGTTTTGCATATAATAGTTAACATATTAGAAGTGTTAGATAGTTATCGTTATGAATGTAAAAGAGATTAGTTTTGGAGATGGTTCTTTACGTTTACATGTGCAAGAAAGTGTTTTTTTTTAAGAGTTATAATGTGTAGAAGATTATTAATGGTTTTGACATAGAAATGTTAATTGGTAAAGATTGAATAAGTGATGAAAAATTTAAAATCTTTTTGTTTCGATAGTCATGATGTTAGAGTTTACTAATGATAGTGTTGCAAGAAAGAATCATGACCTTCACAAAGAATGGAGTGATAATTTTAAACTAACTTGTTTTGCAATGATTTGAAAATGAATTATAACTAATATTATTGCAGGAAATAAGGGAAATATGTATAATTAATATTACATGCAGAGTGGAAGATCATTAAACATGATTTACAAGGGGTAATCGACCATAGATAAAAACAGGCCACGAAGACATTGTGCTCGAAGAATTATGGGGTAAAATGTTTGAGAAGCAGGACATCACATTTAATGTATTGGTCTCTAGTTAATTATGTTTGAATTAAAGATTATATTTGTTTGTAAAATTTCAACAATGGACAAGGGATGGTCTTCCTTGTTGCCATTTAGTGAGGAGTGAACTCCCTCACAAAACGTTTAATAAAATAAAAGTTTGTTGGTTTTTCCATTTGGGATTTCCAACGTATAACGATGTCCATTAATGTGCTTTCCTATATGGTTATCTTGATGATATTGTTACCTTGTATGAAAATAGAAATTACATCAATCATTATTTTTTTAATAAGATATCATTAATTGAACAATGTTAATGATGAAAAATGGCAACAGACTGCATCATTTGTTGAGTCGAGAGGCTCATTATACAAACTAGTATGAGGGGGATGTGTAAATTTTTCCATCCTTCGTCCATAGAGTTGACGTGTGCCTCTTTAAAATAAAAATAAATTATGTCTAAATAGAAAAATAATGTCAGCGATAATAACAAAAATGAATATGATGTAAAGTAATTAGAAGTAAAAAGAATTCGTGAGTAAGATGTTTTAACCTTATACTTTTCAAAAATATTTCAACATGAAATCTACATTAACTAATTTATGTCGATATCAACTTCAAATATATCTTATGAAAGGAATTTTTTGTTAAAATAAAAATTTTAATACGAATAATATTGACATGTATAATCAAAAATATTTAATAATTAAAAAACCATTCTAGTTTAGGCTCATAAAATGTCTCTATGTACATGTTATATAAAATATTTTAATATCAATTCACTACAACAAAACCCTGTAATTAGCATCCCTTATTGCTTCCTTTTTGCATCTAGAGACCATTTTTGGTGTTATTTGCGTCCATTTATCAAATATAATGCAAAACTTGATGCAAAGTTTTCAGCGAATTTTGAACCAAGTCTTACATCAAGTTTAGCACCAGGTATTGTAATAGGTTTTGCACCAGATTTTACACCATGTTTTATGCCAAGTTTTGTGCCATCCTTTGCACCATGTTTTGCATCAAATTTGGCACCTAATTTTGTTTCACCATCTTTTGCATCCTCTATTGCATCCACTTTTTTGCGTTCTACACTTGCATCAGCTTTGCATCATCTCTTGCATCCGCTTTTTGCATAAATTTTTTTAAATCATTTTTTCCATCCTTTTTTGCATATTTTTTGCAATCCCCTTTTGTGCCAAGTTTTGCAATCGAGGTTTGTGTCTAGTTTCTTGCATCTAATTTTGCATCTACTTTTGTTGCATTGACTTTTACATCTTGTTCTGCATCCATTTTTACATCCTCTTTTTCATCTGTTATTGTGTCCACTATTGCATCCATTTTTCTTGTGCCGTAATTTGCACCTAGTTTGACACCTCCCTTTGCACCCTTTTTTGTTTCTAAATTTTCATCCACGATTGCATCCTCATAGACATCTAGGTTTTCATCAACTTTTACACCTATTTTTAATCCCTTTTTACATCTCATATTGCATCTACTTTTGCATAGAATTTTGTTGCATCATATTTTACATCCATTGTTGCACCCATGTTTACGCCCACTTTTACATCCCTTTTTGCATCCTATTTTTCATCTTCATTTGATTCTTTTTTTGTATCTATCATTACATCCACTTTTGTTGTGACACAATTTGTGCCATGTTTTGTTACTGTTGTACCACGTTTTCTTCCAATTTTGCATCCATCTTCGCATCCTCTTTTGCATAAAACATTGCATCTATTTTTGCATCCACTTTTATGTTGGGTTTTGCATCTCATTTTGCATCTTCTTTTGCATATACTTGCATTGCATCCATATTTTTCATCCAAATTTGTTTCTCATGTTGCACCCGTGTTTGCATCCCTTATAGCATCTTGTCTTGCATCTAAGTTTGCATCCTTTTTTTTGTCTATTATTACATCCACTTTTTTTGTGCTATGATTTGTGCCATATCTTATGCCTCTCGTTGCAACCCACATTTTCTTCCACTATTGCATCCACATTTGCATCCTCTTTTCTGTCCAAGTTTGCATCAAATATTGTTTATGTTTTTTGCAAAACATTTCGAATCTACTTTTACATCCACTTTTGATTCGTTGAATTTTGCAAATAATTTTGTGTTCACTATTGCACCCATGTTTGGCCCATGTTTACATCCCTTTTTTCATCCAATTTTTCCTCCTTTTTGAATTCAATTTTGTGTCTTTTTTTTTACATTCATTGTAGTATCCACATTTGTTTCACCACAATTCATGCTAAGTTTTATGCCTACTATTGTGCCCATGTTTTCTTCCACTTTTTCATCCATGTTTGAATCCTATTTTGTGTTCAAGTTTGCATCAGCTATTGCATCTAATTTTTCATCCACTTTTGTGTCAATTTTTCTATCTTGTTCTGCATCTACTTATGTTGTGTCCACTCTTCATCCAAATTTACGTCTATTTTTACCCCCATTTTTTTGTTCACTTTTGCATCCCTTTTCCAACACACATCATATTTTTTGCATTGATGATATTTCTTATGACATTGAAAATTATGAACAACTGATGACAATGTCAATAATTATAACGTTTATGATAATGAAGATCATGACGATGACATGAATTGTGATTGTTATGATAATGACAATGACGATAAAGACGATGAGAGTTACAATGACAATGATGATGATGATGCTAATGACATTGGCCATTCTTCCCAATTTTTACATGTTGTCATGGTCAAAATCATAATAATTATCTTTGGCATCATCTTCCAAGTCATCATCATCTGATTATCATTATCATTATTTTCATCTTGGTCATCATCAAGAATAATAATGGCATGAATGATGATTATGATGTTCATGACGAAGATGAAAACAATTATGATAAAAATTATATTAGTTATGATGATGGGGATGATGACAATTATAATGACGACGATAATGGTAGTAATGATGATGATCATCGATCATCTCTAAAAAATAAAGTTGTTATTTTTCTTGCATATATCATGTGTGCTAATAACCCTTTTCGAGCACTTGTAACATTTTTCAGGTTGATGATATTTCTTATGATGCCTATAATTATGAACAATTGATGACAATATCCATAGTCATGATGATAATGATGGTGATGATGATGATGAAGACATGAATGGTGATTATGACGATAATGAAATGATTACAATAATGATGACAATGATGGTGGTGATGATGGCGATAATGAAGATGATGACCCTCCATCTAAACTAGGGAGGTACTCATAATGAGACAAAAAGGTACTCTCAAGTTGAAATATTCATATAAGAAGGGATCTGGATTGATAAGCATCAATGATGATTTACATCATCATAGCCAACATTGTCAAAATAGTAAGGCCTTGACTAACAAGTTTATCTCTCCATTAGATCAGAGCACAATGTTGGGAGGCATAAATTTGGACACCACTGCCTCTTTAGGCACATACCCCGCCAGGATGTTCACTAGGTATGTCCTCACATGATCATTTCCTAATCCACTATCATAATATTTGACACCATGAAATGTCAATCCTCATGACTATTCTTATCTTGGATTAATGTACTTGACTTATGGCGATTAGTCTTAGTCAAAGTCCAAACTCTCAAAGAATATTGGTCCCATATGTTTATCTAATCCACCATTCTCCCTACTAGTGTCTTTACTAGGCTTATGATTGTTAGTCCTGGCCATAGTACATGACACATGGATAATATGGTGTCTACCGTCACTCCCTCTCAACCAGAGAGGAGACATCCACAAGCATAAGATTTTCTCAAGAATACCCATCATTTTCATAGAGAATAACATCATTAATTTGTTTTCATCGCATGACGCCTTTATGATTAAGCATTCTTCCGCTTTTGTCATTTGGATGAAATAAAATCAAAAAGTGAAAGCCAAAATCATTAAATATACACTATATTGATTTATATAAGTCTAAACTCTAAGGTTGAAGTGAAAATTCATGTAAATCTTATATCTATGAGTTGTGCCAAACTTATGAAAACCTTATTCCCTAAGTCCTATATTTAAGAAAATGAAAAAGAAAGAAAAATAAGGGCCAATGAATGGTAACTCATGTATTCACTCCCTCTTTGAAAAATATATGAATATATACACTCCTAGTCACACTTGATCACATGTTTGTGATGGTTAAATCATGAATTCCTCTTTTCTCCTTGCATTTTCACTTCATCATTTAAGCACCTAATTGAGGACCTAGGGAATGTTTGTTGCCTAAGGCTTTCATGTCTACACTTGGTTTACTTATGTCACACTACTGTCAATTTATGTGACGGAGTGAAATACATAAGTTTGTGGAGTTATTAGAGCGGTGTATTAAGTTAGTCACCACACACAGTATTACATCTCATTGATCCACATGTGTGGGTTGGAGATTCATTGCTTGACAACTTTAATGGAGACTACTTTATGGCTTTAATGGTATAGCTTACAAAATATATTTTTAAACATTGCTATTCATCCTTTCTTTTCCTCGAGACACTTGATAATATTGAAATCACTCCCAATAATCCATGGAGATGGGGAGTATAAATTACTTGTGCTAGAAATAGAATTGAGAAATAGAGGTTTTCCATTTGCGATATAGGAGTCATAGACATTAGATACATGGTAGTGGTCCTCGATGTCAATTAACTAAAATTGTATTGTCATAATGTGTAAAGAGGTAAGCATATTGGTAACCTTGATGCCTTGATCATTTCAAATAATAACCATTCCACCCAAGTATCTCTAAGCATCAATCACTACTACTTGGAAATTCCTCCCCCATTTCCTAACTATATGAGGTAGAACCTCACTTAATATTTTTGCTTCTTATATCAACATTATTGATGGGTGCTTTGCGTACCATTTTTGTTTTAGGAGTCTTTGTTTTCCTTTACTATTGAGGCCCTTCATGTTCCATGAGACTATTTTCATCGAGAATTTACATAGAAAGGAAGTATAGTGTGACTAAAAAAAACATGTCTCAAGATTTAAGTGCTTGACAATTCCACTTCATGACTCCTATATTTCCTTAACCTAGGACCGAATGGTGATCTTGATGGCCTAAAGGGAAATTGACCAATGAAAATCTAAAAAAGAGGTGACTTTTGACTTTATCATATACAATTTACTATACTAAAAAAAATATCCATAACAATTTCATCAATCAATGAATCATTAAAAAAAATATCCAAAAAAATTTCATCAAGCAATGAATCATTGCATTATAAAATACAATCTATAAACATTTTGGGAATGTTTTGCTAAAACATGCTCAAAAACCAACATATTTAACAATAATATGGACAAAACACATTTTGATAAATTAAATAACATATTATCAAGCCTAAAAAATGTCACTAATAGAAAACTATAAAGCATGCAACTAATGGAAGTGACCACTCAAGGTCGCCATAAGACAATTAATCTATTAAGATCAAGATTAATGGAGACAAAGATCTACAAAGGACAAATGCAAACCTATTTTAACTTTATTGTTTTATTAGCCCGATTCAGGATGAACATTTCAAGATATCATGAAGAACATAATTAGTTTTATTACATTAAGAAAACCCAAGCACATTCTATAACTTAGCAAGGAAGAGATGTAAACACCCATCTCAGCGACACAACGGATGGCATTGAGCTTACTTTTTATATATAATTAAACTCTATCATAAAATCACATAATTTTGCATGAATTTGAATGTTTAATCCATATATATATACTATATATATTATAATTATATATTATATAATTTCTTTATAGAAAAAATACCAAAAAAACATAAATTTATATTTTTAGAAAATTAAAAAAAAATACTTAAAAACTAAATATTAAAAAAAAAACTAAAACATTAGGCCAAACTAGAATTTGAATTTGACACTCTTGTTCACTTTTGGAAACTCATATGGTGGAATGTGATCTTGTTATCCTCATCTTATCTTTTTCCTAAAAATAAAAGCATACAAAAGCGGGAAAGAGCCATAAAGCATCAAGAAGCTTTTTCCTAAGCACAAAAGCATATAAAAAATGGAAAAGGCCATTTTTATATGAGGAAACATTATTCACCCAAAAGATTTTTCCCAAATTGAACTAATGAGGAATTTGGGAAATCTTCATAGCCTTTACTTTCCTATATATTGGAGGCTTGGCCATTGAAAAAATGATTGGAATTCTGTATTGTCATGCTGGTGAGATCTATCTTGAGAGGGAGAGTTTTGGAGCTATGAGTTGGGGGAGGCGCTATTGCAACTACATCTGATTGTTGTAACTTTCCTCCAACTCCTTTATTCATATAGATCAATTAGTCTTCCTTCCATATGTTTCTATTCATTCTTTACTTCTTCTATTTCACTAATGGATGTATGGAATTTTGGTTTTTATTTATTTATTCAATAATATTTATATGTTTCTGATAGTTTCGATTATCAAGATATTATGGTGTGAAGGTTATTTTATTCTCTCTCTTATGTGTAAGACCAAGCTTTGAAGCTAGCTAGGAGCGCTTCCTAGCTATACTAAAAAATCCAAGAAGACCTGCATGCGAGGGCTCACAAGAATTCATTCTCTTTTTCTTAATCTATACTCTACATCTTGATCTACTAAGAATCCTAAGCCTTAGAACAACCTTTCTCTTAATTGGTTTGTCCTAGGTTTCCAGGATAAACTAAGAGGGTTTTATTTTCATCTAATCGTGCATTAAATCCTACAACAAAATGATATTTAGAAACTTTAATATATTTCACTATGTAAATGAACTTAGTAAAATGAACCCATAGAGGGGTTCATAAATGGAAATAAAAGTAAAACTCTAAACAAGAAGCCAAAAGTGGATTTAACCATGGATGGAAAATTGGGAGTAGAATTGGATGTTAAAGTAGCCATCAAAACAAGATGCAAACAATGACACAAAAGGGTTTTAAAGTAAAAAAAAATAAAAAATTGGTGCAACACTAGACACAAAGAAGGGAACAAAATAGGACATATGAAAGGATACCGAATTGGGCACAAACAAGGATGCAAAAATGGACACCAAAATGAGGATTCAAAGAATGGTGTAAAATTAGGATGAAAAAAGGATGTAAGAAAGACACAAAACAAGATGCAAAATGGGACTAAATAAAGGTAAAACCAAGGATGTCAAAAATGATGCATAACTAGATGAAAATTCAAACTAAAATCTAGGTGCAAAATGAGATGCAAATGTGGACACAAAATGTGGCAGAAAAAAGGATGCAAATTTGGAAGCCAAAAAGGATGAAAAATTAGATACCAAAAAGGATGCAAATTTGGACATAAAAAATGGTGCAAAATTGGACACAAAAGAAGAAAAAATGGTGCAAAAATGGGCATAAAAATGGCTCAAATTTGGATGCAAATTGAGATGCAACATTGGATGTAAAATTAGGTGCAACAAATCATTCAAAACTTGGTGCAAAAACAGATGCAAAAGTAGACGAAAAAAATGGCTCAAAATTGAACGTAACAATAGACACAAAATGGGATGCAAAGGTGGATGCAACATATGGTTCAACATAGGATGAAAATTTAGATGCTCAAAAGGATGCAAAAAAGGGAGATAAATAAAATGAAAATGTGGATGCAAAAAATGGTGCAAAAATGCATGCAAAATTTGACACTAAATCAGATTCAACATATGGTGCAAAATTGGATGGAAAAAATGGTGTAAAAAAAGGGAGAAAAACTGCCACAAAAATAGATGTAAAAGTAAGTACAAAATTAGAAGCAAAAAATGGCATAAGACCAGATGCAAAAATTGGCATAAACTAGATGTTAAAAAAAGGAACTAAATTAGATGCCAAATATGGTGAAAAGATCGATGCAAATTATGACACAAAACTAGAAGCAAAGAATGCCACAAAAGAGGAAGCAAAAAATGATGCAAAAATAGATGCAAAAAATGGCACAAAACTAGAAGCAAAACCTGTTGTAAAACCAAATGAAAATCTTGGCGCAAAATATGATGTAAAAAAAGATGGAAAATTTGGCGTAAAAAAGATGCAAAATTTGGTGCAAAAAAGGACGCTTTAAAAATTGTACAATAGAGCCAGATTTAGCGCCAGGCTACTCATCCCAATTAAGAAAAAAATGCACTAAAATCTGGTGCTAAATCTGGCGCAAAATGCATGTTTTGTTGTAGTGGGAATACCTTGTGTAACATGTCCAAGGAATGAACTAGTATATAAATGACTGTAGATGATGATTTGATCTATGCGATTAGATGCAAGTGTCATCAAGAGTCATTATGGTGTGATTTATTGTTTGATGATGGACCAATGGGGATAATCAAAACTAATATTCTATCCAAATACAATAGAGCCTATTCATAAGACTTAACTCACTGAGGATCAATTTTAAGAGAAGAGTGTGTTAGGCACTATAATTGTTCCTTTTTTTCCCTTAAAATCCCCCATTTTCTCCTTTGTTTCACTGACTTCTAATCATGTATCATGCACCTATAAACTATTTATGATACAATAGTGGAGATATGTATCAAATTTCTATTTTATTAGAATTTGGAAGGTAATATTTTATATACTTTCCAAATGTCCTAACTTTTATGCATTACCTAGGATTTATGAATATTATAAAGTCGTTGATGAAGGTTTGTGTATATATTTATCTAGTGTGGATACCTTGCACCTAAGAAGAGGACATGTATAAACCATTGGGAATTGAACTTCCATATGGATCTGTTGACCAGTTATTGTTATTTGCGCCTGTCGAGGGCTCTCCATGGAAAATAGGTCGAGGATTGTGCACGTTCAGAGGATTATGGTTGTTTAAGGCCAATATAAGAGGACTCTCCCAATCTCTTCGAAAATATAGATCCGCATATTACCTAAGTTAGACAATGGTTGTACCAAATTAGGCCTTTATCTTATGGTTATTTCATTCTCTCTACTTGTTTTTTTCTTAGTTAGTTCTGGTTGTTATAACTTATATTTATAATGTAACAAGTATAACAAGATATAATATCCTATAGAAAGAAGCAATGCTATGGGATTGGGGTTGTTGGTTTAGAATTTGAGAAAACTCTATTTTGGGTGTTGGGCCTTGAGAATTTGTTTCACGATGTAAATGACTAAGAAATATTTATAGAATTTATGTTAGGTTAAATTTTTTTATTTGTTCCTTTAATAAATAATTTTGTCTCTATGATTTAAATCTCTTATAATAGGGGGATGATCAAGTTGGTTAGACCCACCAACCCAGCTCATATTTCCACTCTCTGTTGTGTATTCATGAATAAGTTACATCTCTATCATGTGTTGTTTTTTATGTTTTGGTGTGTTAATTGTAACATATTGTCTTATATCTAAAAAGTTTTTTTGTGCGAAAACTGTATCCCTTTTCCTTGACATATGTATTCTCATTTGAAATCAGTTCCATGTTCTAAGATATGGAAATGTTTTAGATGAACCCAATGTTAATTTTTATCATAAATATTGCATATGTAATAACTATTATAATTGGCCATTGCATATCATTTATAATTTTAATATGGCCTTCATGCATCTATAGTGTTGATTAAAACAAGCCATACTCCTTTCTTCTCATTCATTTCTTGTTGTTCAATCCTAAAATGAGATCACAAATGTTTGGGTAGTAGATATGGTATAATATGAAATCTGTCGTTTCCCTATGACCTAAGTCGTATTATGACTATACAACACTACCTTCAATCCTTGATTGCACAGTTTTTACAAGACATTTTTCCACACTGAGGCAAAATAGCTTAAAATTGTATCTCCCACTATCTAACAAACCTTTCTTAACAATCCTTTGCAAATCTGAAGCAAAAACCCTATTGAGAAGTAAAGAATCCTGGATTGCATTTCTTTAAAACCATAATTTCAAGTAGTAACACACTTTTCCTAGCAACAAACTACATAATTGCAGGTTCAGTAATTGTCACTAGCACAAAGTGTCCCACTATTCTACACTAAAATGTACAACAACCTTTCTAACTAGGTGAAAATAAAAAGTAAAGTATAGAACTCTTGTTGGGGAATCTTATCCTCAACCACCTCGACTCAAGATCCTACTTGTTTGGACCTTGTCCCAATATTAATGGAACTAAACCCAATTATCATGGAACCTACTCCTCCTCTAGATCTCATCCCATAAGATGTGGATTTCCAACCTCCCTCTTGTCTCCTATAAATACAATGCTACTCAATTTAGAAGGGGTTCAATTTTTTAGCACAAAACTGATGTCGTTATGTTTCCCATTTGAGATTAAGATTGAAGGCTTGTTGTCCAAAGGTGGATTAGAGATTATTGAGTGGATACCCCAACATCAAGGCACATTGCTATAAATCTCCTACTCTTTATTATTAATACAAATACTTGTTTCTTCCCATATGCCTATGTTTTAATGTTTATTGTTAGGCTCATTGATCTCTTACATGGTTTATGATTGAATATTTGATATACTTTATTCTTTCATCTCTTGTTTGATTCTATCTTTTCACATTTTCTCTTGGAGCTTCAAGGGAGAACTGTTGAAAGATACAAAGGACAATGGCGAGGGTCATCAACGAGAATTTCATAAAAAGGTATGAGCTTTTCATATTTTTCATATATGTGATTCAAGTATAAGTTATGGAATTCTTTCATCTATTTGTTAGATTGTTACTAGGCTTGATTTCTAAGCCTAGGGAGATCTTGTTCTATCCGCAGAACAATATTTGTCTAGATAAAAATTTTGCAAATCCATTAGGGAACATTTTGTTCTTTGGGGGCTTTCTTTGCCTTTTGTGGAATTATGTGGCCTTTTGTGGCATCTAGACCTCTGGTGATTATATTTTGATTCTTAAAACCTGGAATTTTTGGACCTTTTGAGCATTTTTTCTTTGCATATCACAAATGTCACACATTTCTTTTGAAACATTTATGAAAATTGCCAATTGTCACACCCTTCTTACGATAAAAGTGTGATATGTCACACCTTTCCTATGATGAAAGTTTGAAAAATAGGAATTATCTCAGTTTTCATTTGATAAAAGTGTAACAGTTAGAAATTTTCATGGATTTATTTTGAAAATATTGTGAAAATTGATAAATTGTCACATTTCTCCCATGTTATAACCATGACAACTCACTAGTCTAAATAGTCTGCCTATGAAAACCATAGAAAATTGAAGATTTTCAGGACTTTTGTGTTCTCAATTTAAAATTGATTATTTGAATTGGATTTTTGAATATATTTTCATCAGGGAAAATTCAACCTTAAATTTGAATTGTTCTATTTATTGTCCTTTTCAAAAAAATACTTATCTTTACATTTTTAGGATTTTGGGTTTCATTGGTTTATTGATCTATTACAAAAGGGTTTTTTGCTTCTAGAATTGGTTGTATCAGTCTCTTTTCTCTTCCGTAAATTTGATTAAATTCATTTATGCTTGTTTGTAGATAATTATTTAATTGATTAAAAACTTAGTAATTCTCACGAAAGATAGCTTCAATTTGAATTTTTTTGTTTTATTACACTACATTAAATAGTTATTATTATTTCTATAAAAAAAAAAAAAAAAAAATACATTTTATGTTATTTGGACTTGTTTGAAAGAGATTTTTCTTGAATTTTTAATTTGGTTTGTGTTTTGAAATTTATTTGCAAAAGGGAATCATTGCATTTTCAAGTTTTTTGAAATGATTGCTTCCTTCCCGTAAATACGATTTCATGAAATTGAAGAGGTTATAACTTCATATTCACTGCATTAGTTTATAATTACCTTTAATGAAAAGTGAGACAATAAAAAGAATTGAAGTATTTAACATAAACAATTACACAACAATAATCATATATAGTGAGGTCTAGGTTAAAAGATGTATTTCAACATCTATAAACGTAGGAGTTGTCACTTCTTGTCAACATTACATTCTTTGGGTGGTGAGTATTCCATGTACATTAAAGTATATAGGACCATTCTTCCATGTACCTTTGGGTATATAGGAAGGAACTCCACGTATGGTGATTATATAGGAATTTTTCCCATCATACAACTATGCATTAGATAACATTAGCACAAATTGTATTTTGGCATACCCTCAAGTATATAGGAATCCCCCATCTACGTTGAAAACTAACCATAAGTAACTGAGTTATCTCCCTTGTTATATGTGATACAGTGAGCACAACATTCAGGGAAATTTCTTGCATGTACCTAGTTGTATGTAACAGTTAACTGTAACTTGGTAAATCATTGATACCTAGTGAATATTTTTACTGGTAATCTTTATTTAATTGATAAAAATTATGGATTTATCTATCATACATTGTTAAAATTTCTTAATCAAAATTCACTACAGAAATGCTTCTAGAATTTACCAATAATGAAACCCCTTTTAATGGGGATCTTAGTCCTTTTCCTTTCTTTGGAAATGTTGGTCCTCCTTACATGGCTATGTTGTCTCTTCGTGGATCCACGATAGCTTTAATGGTATGATTGTTTTTTACTTATTTGGTTCGAAATACCAAAGCTACTCCACTTGAAGCAATTTATTCACCACAGTTGAGTACTTCACCTCAACAACACCAACATATTATTGACCCTTTACCTACTTTTTCCATGATGCCTTCTTCCCTTTCTTCTTCTTTTGTTGTTGAAAGTCTCAATGCTAGTAACGATGTGGTTAAGAAGAAGAAGAAGCAAGATAAGAAAGACGCCAACCGACAAACAATAGCTTTAAGTGTTGATAATGTTGAGGAACCCTCCAACATCCATCACAAGCCCAAATACCCTTGCAATATTTGTAAGGGTGACCACCTCCTTATTGAGTCTATTGGTATTCCTAAGGTATTCGAAGTGTGGTCTAAAGATTCACATCAGCTTACTATTGGTCCATCAACAAGTGGTTATAAGGCTGCTAGGAAAAATGGTAAAGTTAGGTTTCCTTGTTGGTTATGGAAATGTATTCATCAAACTCAACTTTCCCCTCATATGGATGAAGCCTCTATATTGTTTGAAAACCTTAATGTTTCTAAGAAGCAGCTTCCATTTGGTTACTATAATCTTTATCCCAACCTACCATAAGTTGGCAAAGTGATTGATCCCATTCCAAGTTCGATCAATCTGACTTTTCCCTTGGAGAGTGAAAACCATCACTCAGGTTGATGAACCATTTGTTAATTAAGTGGTCAACTTGAATCTATCCTTAGTCGATCTCAGTCTCCCCTTATAGAGTGAAGTTAATATTTCTCTGGTTCTTTTTATTACTGTAGATTCCACTGCACAAGGAGGCATTTCACGTGTTTACAAGGAACCCCCTACAAGTACTTAAGTCATTTCCTTTGACTCGAATAGATTTACAAAGCCTCGTCTCCTTTCTCACATTCCTTTCTAAATCATTGTGAAAACTTGTGATAAGAATGTGCAATGGACTATTGTATATGAAGGCACTCATGTTAGCATTTTCTCCTGAACTAGTTGGAAAGATTTGGGTTGCCCTCATCTTATGTTTGTAACTAATAATATTTTGGATTTTAATAGAACAGCTAGTGAGACTTTAGGGATTCTTCCACAAATTCACAATTTTAACCACCCATACAACATTTACCCAATTTCACTAGCCTTCCATGGTAAACATGAGACAAGGAGCTACTATGAGATGACCTAGACTCCTATATCCAATTAGGGAAGTGGGGTCAACAAATGTAACTTAAAAACCACAAATTGTTGCCCTACATGGCTTACAGCACACCCAGGAGCTAAAAACCCACTCCAAGTGCCAAAATATTGATCTAGACTATCGTTCTAGTGACCTAGGCCCACAATCACATGCATCACAAGGCCTCCATCTTGTTATAGGCCTTTAACTACATGCATAAGCTAATAATGGTATGGTTATGTCCCAAAAATTAAAGTTTAGAGGGTGAAGTCCCAGATTCAAAGCCACCACTTCAGGCTCGCCAGGCCACTCCCTAGAACTTAATGAGACTTTCTGGAATGATAAATAACATAAATACAAATCCATTGATACAAACATTTATCAAGGGCTTGACCTAACCAAGACTAAGCATGATATTTAGTTTGTAAAACATATGGCGAACATGTAATCTATAGGTCATGAATGGATATCTAAACATGAGGGACTGAACCTTATCTGAGATTAACCAAGAAGGTTTAATTCCCTCACTTAATAGATACAATAAAATTTTTTATATCATTCATGCATTAACCATTCATCAATTATTAAAAACATATCAAGAGCCGTAGACAATATACATCACATAACCAACATATAACCAACAAATAACCAACATAGAAACCATCACAACTCATCCATAATATCACCATCATAACCAATACATATTCTCATAGATTACAACAGAAATACCTTGTATTAACATATTAAAATGGAAATAAAGTTAGGGACTTCCACATACCAGCCAACCATAGACTGGACTGAACCAAATCTTACCTTTAGCTAGTCATCCCCGCACCATATTCCTAGCACTAATGTGGGATCTCATAAAATAAATACAACTAAAATAAATCAAGGCTTCCATAGGCCAAATGACCTCAACCCTCAACTAGTAACTCCATCTCTTAGTCTGACATCACTAACACTAACCAGATCGGTCTCTACCCAAATTTTCTAGGGTTCCAAAGCGTTTGTTCCAACTGCATTTCCAAAAACTAATAACTCGACCCATAGCCTTCTGTTAGGGTCCTCTAATATAGGTAACTAAAGTGTGTTTATATAACTATTCATTCTAGGGGTGTTTCTATCATGTTTAGCCTACAAATTTACCATGTATCATAGTTTAAATGGTTTTTGTACAAAAATTCCCAAAGTGGGTCAAGTTATTGTAAATATGTATATCAATGGAAGGTCTTATAGTCTTCTTTTGAATTGTAAGTTTATGTTGATGCCTAGAAAATCATTGCAACAACAATGGGGGATGACCACGCTGTCCAGACCTTAAAGTAGCTCCTTTTCCATTTGGATTAGTGGCTCTGACTGGTTTAACTAGGTCCAGTTACCTTCTCCCTATCGCTATTGGTTTATGATCTATCTTTAACTAGCAATAGACAGGGATATACAGTTATTGTTAGCAGCTTATTTATACTCACCTTCTCTTGAAATGTCCTTTCCAATTGAATTCCAATTGGATCATAAAAATCTAGATGGGTTACCATTAAGGATTTGAAAATGTTCAAAAGAAGAGATGACAGGCCAGATTCTGGATATGAGCTTTTAAATTCAAAGGTCTCGAAAAAATTGTTAGTGTTATTTACAAATGTTAAACTATTAAAAATCTTCCTTGAAGGAAAAAGCTTCAAACAGTTTTGAAATAAGCTAATGAAAAATGGATGAAAATATTTTAAATAAAATGGAAAATTATTAATTAAATTGGATTGTTGACCCGATTGTAAAAATACATTCTCTTGTTGACATTACCTTTGAGAAGATAGAAGCTTTTGGTGAAACATTAGCATTGATTGAAATTGAAATATTAATAGCTTTTGATGCTCATGATTATAATATGAAACTCCAATTTTCCAACAGGTCAATGCATCAATTGAATGTTTGATAGTAAAGTGCTCAATATGCCGGCGTAAAGTATCAAAAATCTAAAAAATAAATATAGAAATAAAATCTGATTTTCAACAAAAGAAGTGAGGAAACAAAAATAAAATGAAATCACTATAGTTACAACTAATATTATAGCAGAATTTGGATCGTTTTAAAATAATTTCCTTTTTTACAAGGATTGGCTAGAATTATGAAATTTGAGTAATTGTCAATTCCAACCTGTGAATTAAAAAACGAATTATGATTATGAGTAGGAATGAGAACTTGATCATGATATGAATCATAAATTAGAATGTTTTCTTGAATAGTGAAATCATTAAGATAATTTGTTGCTCTAGAATGAGGATTGGTTAGAATAATTTCTAAATTGAAACGTTCCTCATTCTCAGATGTTATTTGAATTTTCTTATGATAATTCTCTTGAGAAGAATAAATATCGACATCCTCAATGTCAGAGTAATTATCATAAATGATTTCACAATATTCTCTAGAATTCTCTTCGATCTCGTCCAATATATCAAAACAAGGAGGAACAAGAATTTCATGTTCACTAATGACAAAAGAATGATCAATAATTGTTTCTCTATAAAAACTTACTGGTAATTCCTTTAAATCAATCTCTGTATTTTCTAAAATATCATTAATACCAATAGCGGAAAAATTACCATCGTTAAAAATATCAGGATAAAGGGAAAAATGTGAATCTGAAATAATGCAATTAAAAATGTCTCTATTTGAGAACTCTTGTACATTATGTTGATTGTAAAATTCAGATTCTAAATCATTATTTTGTGTACTCATCCTTTCTTGAAGAAGGCTGCTTTGCTACTCTGATTTCAGCATTTGTTCATCATGGAAAAATTCAGAAATTTGTAGAGCAGTCTGCATTATATTATTTACTTTGATTGTTGCTTGCACTTGCTAATTTGCAATATGATTTTCTAAATTCATTGCATAGTAGCTTTTAGATTCCAAGGCAGCTCTTTCTCCAAAATTGTTGTTGTTGTTTTCTTGCATTTGAATAGAAATATTTTCCAAGCTTTGTGAAACCACTTCATCACAATTTATTTGCACATCCAAGTTGGGATTCTCATTTATATTAGAAGGGGATGCGACAAGGCTTGAATTAATTTCATATGGATTGGGAATGGGAGGAAGAGACCAAATATGTTCAAACCAGTCTAGTGATTCCTCTTTCATAAGTTTATCTTCGACTTTAAATGCTAAACAATTCAAATGAAATCGAATATTAAAATCAATAACAGATTCATTTTCAAACCTTCGTATATATTCAATTTCATTACATACTTGTTCATAATCATAGCCGTCAAATTTACCAATGAAAATTGTAACAAATTGATCCTAGTTGTGAATTGAGGCAACTGAAAGAGTTCTACAGTAGTTTTTGGCTTTTTCCACAAATGTGAGAGTAAAAATTATGGATAAAATGCCTTCATCAATTCCTTGCAAATCATAATTTGAATCATTTTGAATAATTTGAAAGACATGATTAAAAGCAGAAGAATTTCTCTTACCATTAAACATTACCTGAGAAAAGTGTCTTACCAGATCGGGTGGGGTATTGGAAGATGCACATCCATGGATACAACTCTAAATTGGAAGCTTAAAAGGAACCATCGTGATTAAATAAAATGTTAAATTCAAAAGACTTTAATAGACCACAAGTTTTAGACCCTCCTTCTAATGCCAAAAATTTTGATGCCTCGAAAATCGTTGCAACAACAATGGGGGATAACCACCTGGTCCATACCTTAAAGCAGCTCTTTTTCCATTTGGGTTAGTGGCTCAGACTAGTTTAACTAGGCCCAATTACCTTCTCCCTATCGCTATTGGTTTATGATGTATCTTTAACTACCATTAGACAGGGATATCAGATCATTTTTTCTTGCTGACCAGGCAAGAGAATGACCCTTAAGCTAATTTGGGTTCAACCAAGCCACAACTAAAATTTTGCCTCTTTGAGAAGAGGAATTAAAAGAATCTAGAATTTACTCTAAATGCAAACTTATTCTATAATGCAAACAAAAGAAACTAATCTTAATCCTATCTTAATTAGGAAAATATAGATCTAACCCAACAAAGAGCGAGATATTTAAAGTATTGGAATTTAAACATGTCTTGCTTATAACGAATATCAAGCTAATGAAGTAGTTCAATTAACTGACATTATGGGTATCAAAACAAATCCTATTGGGACCTCTTAACTGAAATAATCAATCAACAACATTAGGGAAGAAATTCACAAAACTGTTACTGATTGTCAAATCAGTAAATCCAATAATTAAACAATAATATGCAGAAATAGTTCACAACACATTACCATTTAATAAATCAGTTTCATAAGATAGATTTCTGAGTAAATAGTTACTCAGAAATCAAAATTTAATCTATAAGAACAGAGATACATAATAACAACATTAAGACAAACTATCCATATTAACAAAAGTGTACAAACATTAATAAAATGACACATTCCTGTTACGATAAAAATGAAACTGATATTTGAAATAGTAGTATTAAAAATACCAATTTTATTGCATCCATTTCGCTATCCATGGTTTCCAACAATCCTTTACATTGCTTGAACTTCTGCTTTCAAAACTAGAACCATAATATTGCAAACTTTACCCTTCATACATAATTCAAAATACAAAGGAAAAATCTTCAATAATCCCCAGATCTAAGATTTTATCTACTCCCTCCTACAACTTTAAATTCTTATTACAGAAGTACTTTTAGAAGTCCAAAATTGCGAAGGAGAGTAGTGCTTATTACATTCTGCAAGATATTATTTATAATATTTCCAAAAGTATTTTGAGAGGAGAGTTTGTTGAAGAAAAAATTTACCCAATCCAATTTTATTTGCTCAAAAATTCCATTCTTTAGTTGCTGGAGCATTCTAATTGATTGAGATCATTTTCTCCATATCTCTTCTACTATTTTCCTATAAAAAGAAATAAAAAATGAAATAAATTGCAACAATAAAATCAAAATATCATTTCTGGCATTAAAACAAGTCCAATCAAATGCAATTAATTAAATAATTGAAAATAAAATATAAGCTCTTTATTAATCCATGGGATGGTTTAATTGGCCAAGGATATCATTGAATAGAGGATCTGCAATTAGAAGAGGCTTGGGCAAATGAAAATGAAGAAAAGAAAACTCAGAAAATTGATTTTGTTTTCAAAGTTCAGAGCTTGATCTTCTGCTTCATTTTTGACTCAATAAATGACCAAATATGTTAGTGAAATCTCCTCAAAAATGTTCTCATTGATTTTATCTTTCCAATGAGTCATCCCGAGT